>MU225041.1:699024-714420 GCA_018584345.1 Thuja plicata | reverse complement strand
AGTAATGACTCATAAACACATTGACACATGGATTTTTAATGTGGAAACCCTGTTAAGGGAAAAACCACTTGGGACCGGTAACCCAAAATTTTCACTCTTCTAAAGTGAGCTCAGTGAAGAGCCAACCTTGTTAAAGGTTACAAACACACTATTAGGTGTGACCTTGTTAGAGGATTTAAAAGTTTAGTCTATCACTTGATATCAGGCATCTCTATGCTACCATCTTTGATCAAAAACTCACTTGGCTTGTAAATTGGTATCTGGCATCTCATGCTATCTTCATGATCAAAATTTTTGATACTCCTTGGGATGTATCTCAATATAGAAAGGATCTTTAAATCCCGCTCAGTTAAGAGACTTTCTGAATTAATGGTTAAACTGAAATAGTATGATCTGTTCACATATATAACTTATACTTGCAGATTTTTAGATCTATTGTAATCTCATAAAACTATTCTGATCAACATAACTCTGTTTATATCGTTTCCCCACTTTGATTCTTCTCGGTGATGTTGTGCTCTGTTGCTCGGTGTTCGCAAAAAACTTTAGCTCTTTCCTTAGCTTGATTGATCAGCACTGTATGAAGTTTCTCTTCATCAATTTCTCTTTAGAATCTTCTTTTCATTCTCCTCCCCACACCAATTCGTAATGAATTGAGTTGTCTCTTTATAGACATGATATCACTGTTGTTAGGTTCTTGATCTTCTTAGACTTGGCATGATCCACAATTCTCACCAAATTGATTTAAAGAAAAACTCCTGTTTTATCTCACTGAGATCTTCTTTCCAACTGGACAAAACAAATTTAAATCCATTATTTATCTCTGGCTTATCTTGTCAATAAAAAAAATGATAACTACCAGTTAATTCTATATTTAGCTCTGCCAACTAGATATTTTGTCATTTCTGAACTTAAGTTAATTTCGGTGTTTAACTCTTTGATAGCGTTGGTCAAAACTCCAGTTCTCCTCGGGCTTCTCCGTTGGTCTATACTATGTTTCTAGCCATTGGGTATGTTTGTGATTCTGCTCATCGGTAATGCTCATTGGTGTTCTTGCTCAAGCATCACTGTGACTTTACTATCAATGATCTCTATCCGTCGGGTTTCACTAACCATCGGTGTTTGTAGTCACATTGTGAATACTTGTCTTTTATGTATTACAGAAAGCATAATATTTTTCTCTTTGATTCTTTGAAGTCTTTGACACTTTGATTATAACTGATTAGATTATATCAAGTTGACATCAATGACAATACAATCCATGAACTGTCTTAATGTCTTGCATTATCCTTCTGCATTTCGATGATCAAATTAACATCTTCAAACATTCAATCTATTACATGTCATCACATACCTTGATTTTTGACTCAATATTGTAAACTCAAATTTGGGTAGCCCAAACCCAACATCCTCTTTCAGCGGATAAATTTTGTGTTAGGGGTTGAAAAGTAATCCATATTCGTCCTGCAAACAATACAATATCTCTCTCAGCACGTCGATGTGCCCTAAAAAAAAAGCTGCTCTTACACAAAGCATGACTCCTACCTTGAGAACCTTGTCCTTCTTTCTCCTCCCACCACCCTTGAATTATATTATGGCCAGGGAATATAATGCAACCGTGTGAGAAGATATGGCCACCAAGAAACACTGTGTCTATGTTACACTGCTTGATTCTAATACAATTTCCTCATCTCTCCTCTATTTCCACCTCTTTGTTGGTGGGGGACAACTGTGTGCCACATCACCAAGATGGGTTACCAAGAAGCATTTCTGTGTCTCAGAAAAGGTTTCCCCAAGCAGATTGGTGGCATGAATCCTCAGCAATCCGAACACACATCGAAAAACAACATGGTGTCACATCTAAGGGCTAGATTAATTTTTTTCTTTTGAGAATTTAGAAAAATCAAAGGCTTCCTGCTAAGTGTCCAGGGATTCCCGCCGTTGCATATTGTAGTTCCCAAACTGTGATTTTACATACACTTATTTTTTTAAAATTTGGTTCATTATTTGGCTTTCAAACTTTTATCACCCAAGAATATTCCTTCTTTTTTTTTTTGAGGGGGGAGGGGGGTTGGGTTCTAAGTATATGTGAGGGTATAGAACCCGTCTTATATATAGATAATAGATAATAAACTAATTTAGATAGACTCAAAATAAGAGAATTAGGGTATTTTGTTTATAAATTGAAAATAGAAAGATGATAATGAGAATGTGAGAATCAATTTATTATATTTAGAAATTTATTCACTTTAATATAATGATTATCACAAAATTAAAACTATAAAAAAAATCATGTCTTTTAATAATATACAAAAAATTATGTATGTTGCATGCAAGTGATTAAGTAGACTGTCATTGTAGTAAATGTGTTTGATTTTGCTTTGTTGTTGGTTAAATTTGATATCCTTTAGGAGATTTCCAATTCGATGGGATACATTTTCTTCTAATTGAGTCCCTTTGTAAAGCTGAGTTAGTAGTGAGGAATGGTATTCAAAGCAAGCTACACAAGATGTGGGTGGCCAATATGCAAATGATGCGGATTATGAATCTTTATCTATTAAAAGTTGAAATGTGTTCGAATGATAATATCATTGGCATCACAAATGGATCAATTGCACATTGAATGTTTCTAGATACTAAGATATGGTAACACGTTACACAACATTGGGTCAAGTCAACTCACAACTACTAATAAGAAGGGATGGGAATCTTGGAATTGGAATTTTAAAAAATTAAAATTGAGGCATGTTCTAGTGTGTCACGAGAACAAAATTGAATGCCATGGAAATGTATGTGGGCAATGAAATGATAATGTTGAGGTGGAGAACATGTGCATTGAGGTAAGTGTGAATGGGGTATAATCAACAAAGGGTGAATGGTGATTGTGTGTAAATAAATATGAATGTGAATAAATGGAGTTACAAATTGGGATTAAGGAAAGAGCCAAAATTGGTACAAGAGCATGCTAGTTATCAATATACATTTATATTAAAGGCTTCCCATCAAAATGAATTGAAAACTAAATGGTAATTAACACGAGCATGCTAACTTTGCCCCCTATTTTGAAGTGCATGTGAATCTAGCGTGAACGTGTATTTTGAAGTACACACATTCTTAACCAACATGAAAATAAATATTTGAACACATGGATATAATGTAATAGGGTATTATTGGATTTTTTTGTGTTCCTTTCCTTTGTAGGTGCACTACATCAAAGCCTACACAAATAAAAGAGATGTCTAATGAGTAGCTTCTTTCACAAAATTGACATAATTGGTCATTTATTTTAATTATTTTATCCGATGACCAAATTGGTCATTTATTTAGTCATTTTACCCGATGACCAAATTGGTCATTTATTTAGTCATTTATATTTGTGAATTGCAAAAAAATGGTAGAACATGATCATTTTTAGTCATGTGACTAAATTTTTTAGTAACATGACTAAACTTTTTAGTCACCTGGTCATTTATTTGCCAAATTCTACTAGTGACTTGAGTTAAGATCTAAAGATGTATAAGAGGGAAGCACCAAAGATGAATATGGATCATTTCTCTACATGGAGAAGTAGAATGAGGTTGCATTTTTCTGGAGTAGGAGAGTACACACTTACTATCTTGAGAATGAATATGTAGCATCGACTACTGCACCTTTGACTATCAGTGAGTATAGACAGGAACATGAACACACACAAGTCATGATTGAGATTGCTTCTACACTTACCGACCAAGAATATGATGATATTTATGGTTGTACTATTGTGAAACAGATGTGGGAAAATATTTTTTTAACCTATGGTGGAGATCAACATGTTCAGAAGGCTAAATCAGAAAGCTTGAGAGGGAAATTTGAGTCTATGAGGATGAAGGAGAGAACATAATACAATATAGTACAAGACTTAAGGATACTATTAATTCTATCAGAGGAGATGGTGGTATCATAATAGAGGATGATGTTACAAGAAATTTTTTGAGAATACTACTACTGAGTTATTACATTCATGTATCTGTTATACAAGAGCTGAGATCTATACCCCAGATGAATGTTTCACTGGATGCCACTATTGGTAAGTTAATTACATTTGAGCTAAGTGATTTTGAAAATAGTGTGCCAGCTATTTCTAAGATTGAATCCCCATTTAAGTCTACTTTAAAGATTGGAAAGGCTAGGGAAGCTGCTGCTAGAGATGGTTATTTGAGCTGTGCTAGTGAGAAATTTTATAGTTGCACTGAAGGACTTGAAGAGCTATTTATTGAATGTGATGAGAATGAAAGAGAATTTGAAGCTTTGTTGGCTACAAGGCTACAAAGAGGTAAAGCAAAATACCAAGTTAAGTTACCCTTGAAATGTTTTAATTATGATAAAGTTGGTCACTTTGCATCTAACTGTCCAGAGAATGATAAGGAGGAAAAAAAAGATAAGGACAAGAGAGAAAGAAGATTCAGGAGATATAGAGACTACAAAAACATAGGTGAGAAATCTTGTTATATTTCTAATGAAGGACAAAGCGATGATGATTCTATTGAGAGTAATGAGGAAAAAGAAGTTGTGTATGTTGCTATAAAAGATGATTCTGATGAAGAAGAACCTAGAGCCCTAATATCACAAGTAAGAATGAAACATGGATTATAGATAGTTGTTGTTCACATCACATGACTAGTGACACACTTAAGTTTATTTCCTTCAAAAATTATGACGAAGGTTATATTAGATTTGATAATGATTCTCCATATCCCGTGAAAGGAAAATGATCTATAATTCTACTGAATAACACAAGATGTGATGATGTCTATTGGGTTGAAGGATTAAAGTATCATCTATTGAGTGTTGCACAACTAAAGAAGGTCACCGACTAGAATTTCAATATGGGAGAGTGAAAGTATTTGATGAGAAGAGTAATCTAATTGCTACTGGAGAACATTCTAAAGGTAATCTATTTTATCTTGATACTTCTATGAAGAGTTTCATATTTGCTAAAGCTGAAGATGTTTGGTTATGAATCAAAAGGATTTGTCATGTTAATTTTGACAACTTAATCAAAGTGAGTAAAAAGAATAGAGTAAGAGGACTACGGAGACTTGAAAAAATAGAGAATTCTATGTGAAGAGAATGTTAGATGGGTAAGATGAATAAATCTAAGTTTGCAAGCAAGAATTATGTTACACAAGGAATTTTAGATTTAGTTCATACTGATTTATGTGGACCGATGAGAACTCAAAGTTATTATGGAGACATATATTTATTTTATTCATGGATGATTATTTAAGAATGATGTCTATAATGTTGTTAAAAGAAAAAATTGATGCATTTAAAATGTTTAAGTGGTATAAGGCTTGAGTTGAAAAAGAAATTGGAAGATAATTGAAATGCCTGAGATCCAACATAGGAGGTGAGTTTACTTCTGATGAGTTTACATTGTTTTGTAATGAGAATGGAATCAAGAGACAGTTGTCAGCACCGAGGACACCAAAATAGAATGGGATTTCTGAGAGAAGGAACAAATATATTGTTGATTGTGCTAGGCCACTGATAATTGAAAAATGAGTTTCACAGAACATCTGCAGGGAAGTTATGAGTACTGTTGTTTATACATTGAACTGAGTATAAATGAAGAAAGGTACCAACAAGACACCTTATGAAATCTGGTATGATCACAAACCTAATGTTAGTTACTTTAAAATATTTGGAAGAAAATGCTATATTATGAAAGATTCTAAAGAAGAAAAGTTTGATTCAAAAGGAGATGAAGGGATATTCTTAGGATATTCTACAAAGAGTAAAGCTTAAAAATGTTTGAACAAGGTTACTAAAAAAATGGTGGAAAGTGCAAATGTAAGAATTGATGAACATGCAAAAAGGAATGATGAAGACAGTAAGAAGGAACCTAATGATTATGAGAAGTTTGTATATGTTCAACATGATGCACCTAAAAATTTACCGAGAGCACCTATCGAGGAGGAAGATGAACACAAAGTTCCACAACTGAATGTTGATATTGATGAACCAAGAACTACTAAGCCAATTTTGGAAAAGCATGTGAGAAGGTACCATTCCTAGAGCAAGATTATTGGAAATAAGGAAGTTGGAGTGATGAAAAGAAGCTAGGAAAAAGACAATACATGTTTGATATCTTCATTTGAGCCGAAGAAATTTATGGATGCACTGGATAATGAAGATTAGTTGAAAGCCATGAAAGAAGAGTATGGTCAAATTGAGAAAAACAAGACATGGAATTAGTACCTAGGCCTAAAGACAAAAATATTATTGGTACTAAATGGATTTTCAGAAACAAACTGAATGAGCATGGAGAAGTTATCATAAATAAAGCTAGATTGGTTTGCAAAGGTTATGCACAAGAATAAGGGATTGACTATGAAGAGAATTTTGCACCTATTGCTATACTGGGAGGAGTTAGAATACTTCTAGCATATGCTACTTACAAAGGAGTCAAGGTATATTAGATGGATGTTAAGTCTACATTTATTAATGGGATACTTGAGGAGGAAGTATACATTGAGCAACCTGAAGGATTCATTGATAACACAAAAAAGAACAAGGTATGTAAGTTACATAAAGCTTTATATGGATTGAAACAAGCACCCTGAGCATGGTATGAGAGACTGTACTCTTATCTAATCAAAATAGGATTTCAAAGAACAAGTGATAATAGTAATGTTTACTTGAAATGTGATAGTGATAATAAAGTTTTGACTGCTGAAATTTTTGTTGATGATATTATATTTGGAGGCAATGACACTTTATGTAAATGATTTTATGATGAAATGAGAAAAGAGTTTGAGATGTCAATGATCAGAGAGATTAAGTTATTTATAGGTCTACAGATACAAAAAGTTACTAGAGGAATCTATATTACACAAGTCAAGTATATCAAAGAGATTCTTAAAACTTTTGGTATGGAAGATTCCAAACCTATTGGAACACCAATGGTTGCTGGATGTAAATTATCTAAAGAGGATGAAACACAAGAGGTGGATAATACTCTTTACCATCCATGATTGGTGAATTACAGTATGTTGTTCACAACAGACTTGATATAGCACATGTTGTTAGAATTTTTGCAAGATTTTCTTCTAATCCGAAGGAAACACATATGTCTGCAGTAAAAAGAATTTTGAGATACCTGAAAGGCACATAAGAGTTTGGTTTACTATACAAGAAATGAGGTACTTTTGATCTACAAGTCTACACTGATGCAGATTAGGCAAAAATGTTGATGACAAAAAAGCACTATTGGAGGTGCATTCTTTCTAGGTGAAAGATTGGTTACATGGATGGGAAAGAAACAAAGTTGTATTTCAGAGTCTACTGCCGAGACTGAATATGTTGCTGCTCCTATGAATTGTGCAAACATAGTATGGACTAAGCAATTACTTGAAGATATGCAAGAATAGATCACAGATCTAGGTACTATTTTTTGTGATAATAGAAGTGTTATTAACATATCAAAGAACTCAGTTATGCATTCAAAGACCAAGCACATTTCTATCAAGTATCACTACTTGAGAGAGCAAGTTTAAGAGAAGAATGTGAAATTAAAATATGTGAATTCAAAGGAACAATTGGCTTATATCTTTACAAAGCCACTACCTAAGGATGATTTTTAGTATCTAAGAGGTAAATTAGGGGTTCTTCCCCTATCCTATGTTCACTAAGGAGCATGAGGCATGCTACATAAATTCTATATTTCATTAGAGTATCTATTTTTGGATTGATGTTAGTATGACACACTTTAGGTGATTCTTGAAGTTATGAAAAGTTTTTTGTATGTAATGTTTTATGAGTACATGTCAGGTATAATCCACTGCTGAAACAAGTTTTTAGGAGTATAACTTTTTGGCATTGTTGTCAAAGAGGGAGAAGAACGAATTGATGATATTTATCTACAGAGAGATATTAACGGAGAAGAATGAATTGCTAATATTTATTCCTGAAGAAGATTCAAAATGCATGTTATAGAAACAAAAGATTTATCCAAGAGGGAGATTCAGATCAAAAATGTCAAAGTGGAAACAAATATATGAACTCAGAGGGAGTACAATTAAGTATTTGAGAGCTGCCATCATAAATTGCTATAACATTGTTATAGTGGTTGCCATCAATGCCAAAAAGGGAGATTGTTGATTAAATGATGAATATCTGATGGAAATGATGAAGACCAAGTGATAATGAGTATCATGATTGTAGAAACAGTTAGATCAATTGTTGTTTTGTCATTGATGTCAAGCAATTGATTAATTGATTTTTATTTTGTTACCATATCTTACGAAGAGAAGTTAAATGGGTAACAAATACAGATTAGAAAATGATGAAGTAATGATGTTATAGTTTTTTTCTACTATATATTTGATGTTATCAAATCGGTACATTTGATTGATCAAGTTGAGAACTTTAATGACTTAAGTTATGACTGAAAGAGATACTTTACCGAGCTAGAGTGAGTCAGTCAGTAGAATGTTATGTGAATCAGTTATAGTTACCAAGCACCGAGAACAAGTTAGATACCGAGCAGTGAATAAGTTAGTGTTGGGATTAATGGGAAGTAGTACTAAGAGGGGAGGGGTGAATCAGTACCTCTAAAACTTTTAACACTTTTCACCTTTCATCATTAGTAATCATTCTTTACTGTATTATTGACCATTTCTGTTCTTCTTTATGCATGTAACATTAATTCATAATCTTTAATTATTTGCAACATTCATAGAAACATTCATGAAAGTAATAAACACATAACACAAGATATGATATCACAAAAAACTCCTGTTAGGAAGTAAAAACTACTATGGGGATGGCACCCACAAAACTTCACTATCTACAGAATGGAAGGGAGCCAATAAAGGCTTACAATTGATCACTTTTGATGATCTACCCTGTTAGAAGTATTAAAGTGGAGACTAGTTAAGATCTACTCTATTAAGAGCTTTAGCAACACTAATTTAAGTGTGCACTCGGTTAAGAGATTTACAATAGGACTGTTAGGTCCACCTTTCTTGAAAGTGTTTCTTAAGTGTACTACACTTGTTAGAATGAGTACAATATAATTGACCTGACTGTATGAAATCTACAATTTCTGATCATAGATCCATTAAAGCTCTCATAATAATAATATCACCTATAGTGATTGATTAATACCTTTCTCTGCTCGTGGGTAGCCTGTGTTCTTGTTCTTGAAACTGATTTGATCCTTTTTTGTCCTTTTGCATCAATTCTATTGTTAGATCCTTAAATTATCTCAGTCGCTACAATAATCATCGAACAAAAACATGTTCACAATTGATTGAGCATCTACTTATACAAGTATTTGACCTATTCTAGAATCACGCATTACAATGTTAACTCTTGATCCAAAGTATACAACTTGACCTTGATCTTTAGTTTACATGTTTTAAATCAGTAAAGATAATTAAAATAATAATAATTACATTACTTCCTCCACACATAATGGATTTAAAAAAAATCAAGAAGCTAAATATACAACTCTAGTCTTTTATCTGACGTGGAAAGTCAGATCCACTTTTTGCAGGATGTAACTGACTGTTGATTATTGGTCGTCGGGTTGAACTAAAAGTCTTTTGGCATTCCTTTGTTGAACTAATCATTGGGTTCCCTTCATTTGTCAGGTTACTCTCTTTTCTGCTATGTCGGATGCCGAACAGCTCCCTCCCAATCCCACCATCGCTCAGATGATCAATGATAAAATTAATCAGAAGTTTGGAAACTTCTCGAAAGAGCTCAAAGATTTAAAAGTTCTTCTTTCCTCCGATCAAAATCAAAGTTCAGCACAGGATAATATTAGCAAAAACAAAAGCAAAAATAAGAAGAAAAAGAAGAATAATCAAAAGAATATGTCTTCCTCTGGTGCTCATATCGCTCCAAATTCTGGAGCGGCGACTTCCAACGCCGTGACAACACCTGCCAGCCCAAATCGTGCTCTCTCACAGGGCCCAAAAAATGGTGCACGGGTAGCTGGGAAGAATTTCATCTCGGCTGCCTAAGGTCAGTCGCAATCAAAGGCAAATTCTTCCCCCCATCAGAAGGCTCCGAGTGTATAATTTGTAGAACATTCAGTTCCCTCCAATGGAAGAAATCCCAGGTAGAATTCCAATGGACAGAATCATGGTCAGCACCCAGGAAGAAATAGATTTCAAAGCAGACAGAATCAAAACAGACAGCAATCTCGCGGTCAAGGTTCCGCCCCCATCTAAATTATTGGGGCCCTGCCATTGATCGGACCTTTATGGCCCGATGCTTCTTCCTTAGGAAGACCACCCTTGAGGTTGAGAATCGCATCTCCAATATTTCTATTCATAACCGTTCTTCTCGGCGGCTTTCTTTTGACGAACGGAAATTGCTTGGACTCAGAATTAAATTTATTCCACGTCCTCCTCCTATGTCCGTTCCAGATTTACACAAGGAATTCAGAGCTTTTACCAGGCTTTTATGTCTTCGTGCCTTCTTTGGGCCAGATAATCAGCCTACCAGCATTTCTCCTCTTGCCTCAGGAATTTTTCCTCATCGCTTCCGTCAGAAGAACCCCTTTTGGCATCCTGATGAGCCAAACTTTTAGCTAGAAGAGATCATCCGCTCTGTAGAATCGATCTTTCAGACTCGCTTGGCTTCTTGTTCCTTCTCCAGGCGTCCTCCTCTTCCTGTTAGACTCCTTAAAAGTCTTAAAGATCTGAGGAATGATCCATCTATTGTTATCAAGCCTGCCGACAAGAACTTGGGTTTAGTTGTTCTTGAATCCTCTTGGTACAGATGCGAAGGTCTTCGCTAGCTTTCTGATCCCCTTGTGTATCTTTGAGTTGACAGTGTTCCCTAGAAACTTATTTGGAGCAGACTTACTTTCATCATCGAGAAGAATAAATCCTTCTTGAATCCTGTTTCCAGTTTCCTTTTGAAGAATCCTTCTTCTTCCGCCAGAGCTTGTGCATTCTACCTACTTCCAGAACTTCATAAGCCAGTTCTTGTGGGTAGACCCATTTGCAGTTATACAGGCTACATGTTGGAACCCGCCTCGAAGTTTCTTCATCTTCTTCTGTTTCCGATCCTTTTACAGCAACAGTCTCATCTTCCCGACTCTCTCTCTCTCTACTTCATGATCTAGATCGCAAACTATTTCCTCCTGATTGCATCTTATTCACCTTTGATGTAGAGTCTTTATATCCGAGCATACCTACCTCTGATGGTCTTATTGCTCTCCGAGAGATGGTATCTGAGTATTTTCATGCTCAGAATTTGAATATGGGGTTGGTTGACTTGATTATGGAGCTAGCTGAACTTGTTCTTCGTGAGCACTATATTGAGTTTGATGGTGTCTTCTACAAGCAACTCCGGGGCACTGCCATGGGCAGCAATTTTTCTGTAGTTTACGCCTGCCTTTTTCTCTGCCATTTGGAAAAGCGTCTCTTTTCTCAGTTTGATTGCTCCAATCTTGCCTTCTTTAAGAGGTTTATTGATGATGCTTTGGGTGTTTGGACGAGTGATGAATCCTCCTTGCTTGAATTCTTCTCTCAGTACCAGAGTTTCTACCCAGAGATCAGGATCACTCCTTCAGTATCTTCCTCTTCTGTGGATCTTCTCGACATTACCTTCTTCAAAGGAGTCCGTTTCAGTGCCTGCAGTGTTCTTGATACCAAATGCTACCAGAAACCTCTTAATGCCTACCAGTACATCCAGCAATATTCTTGGCATCCTCCTCACCAAAAGAAATCCTTTATTGTGAGTGAGCTTAAGAGATACCTCCTCAGAGAATCAGATCCCTACAACTTCATGAGGCTTCGGAAATAGTTTTATTCCAGATTGCGTGCTCGTGGATATCCGAAGAAGTTTCTTCTCTCCTGCTTCAGATTGGTCTCTCGGCTTGATAAGTCAGTGCTTCTCTCTCGCCTACATAGTAGTGCTTCTCAGAGAATTGGGGCCCCCCTTGTTCTTAAGCTTGACTTTAGTTCTTCAGCTAAAGCTTTAAACTTGGGGGCCACCCTAAACCCTATACTTCATCGGCTCTACCAAGAAGTCCCTGCACTGCGACATTTTCCTTTTCCGAGAGTTTGTTGGCGAAACCCTAGAAAATTGGGTTCTTTCCTCCTTCGGAGCAGATTCTATGACAGATCACATCGTTCTTCGGCTTCACATTTTTCTTCGATCCACTAGGGCCTATTGGTTTACTTAACCAATTTTTACCCCCGCCTTTTTATATTATTATAATCTTTTTATTTTAATTGGCGGGGGTCCCTGTTTGGGTTGGCCATACCCTTTAGTCACACCTTTTGGGTATCGAGGGTTGATATTTATATTCTATCCCCTCCCTCTTTCTTCCACATTCATTCATCTCATATCTCTCCTGTATTTCCATCGATCCAACTGATGAGGGCTTGGAGCCCGAAACATGTTTTGGATTTTCTACAGAGATTTTTTTAATTGAAATAATATTGTGGAATATATATTTTATCTGGATTTTCTCTTTCTATCTGCCTTTTTTCTTCGCTCGGAGCTGCAAGTGATTTCATAAATTTTTATAAATTTTTATAAACTCTAAATTTTTATAAACTCTAAATTATTTGCTTGGGTCTCCATTTTTTCTTGCTTGATCTTATCCTTAAGTGATATGAATATAACATCATCTTCTTTCTGATGATCTTTATCAGAGTCATAATGTGTGATGTCTTGAATGTCAAGATCATCCATGACTTTGTCCATATCTTCAACATTGTCCAAAGCAATGTGCTGAGGACTTGCCTTGTCTTTCTCCTCCTCTCTATGAGGTGTTTCGGTGAGAAGTAACTGTTCCTCATGAATTGTTGACTTTGTAGGTAGATCTAGGAGTTGTCTCCATTTTGTCTTGGTCATTGTATCTAGCTCTATGAACTTATCCTCTAGCACTTTGTAAGCTCTTATTTTGGCTACTAATTTGCTTGAGTGCTTCTTCATTATCTCTTTGATTTCTTCTACCTTAGATTTGGGATGCATAAGTGTGAAAAGTACCCTCTCCCTTGCTTCTCTTTCTGTTTATAGAGCATATGACCATTGTTGAGATATTTTCTTACCTAGATCTTTGGGTATTTGGTTGAAAAATTTAGATGGTACATATTTGTACTTGACCATTGCCCTTATTATGGCATCTTGTATCTTATTTTGGTCTTCTAGCTTAAGTGTATCCCATTATTTGATTTTCTTATCAGACATGGTGCCAATTGCAACAATAGATTCAGTAGCCTCATTAATTGTTGATTTCTAAAATTTTTCTTTGTTACATTAGGATCATCATCTTTTGTGTCTTCTATGTCAGCTTTTGTCCCGACCAATATTTTTCTCCTCTTTGTAGGTGTTGTCTTCACAGATTGTTCCTTTGTTTGCTTTGTTGGCTGCTTCCTCTTATAGGTCCTTACTTGACCTTTCTTAAGAGGTGTGGTATTTGTCTTACTAGTTTGACTCCTTGTCCTTTGTTTCTTTGTAGGAGGTGGAGGTATATCAAATTTAGTTGCCTCAGACTCTGATTTCTGCTCCTCTTGCCCTTCACCGATGGTACCCTGTGTTGGCAAGTTGACTATACTAGTGTATATGAATCTATTTAAGTGTTTCCATTATGGAAACAAAGTCATATGAAGTGTTGGAGTTAGCACACATTATCAAAAGATCAGAAATTGGCTAAGTACAGAAGACTGGACAGTTAGCAGAGTACTAGAAGAACAAAGCATCAGTGCACATGCATACGACCAAGTTAGGACATGACCCTTTGAAGATAAGATTGTAAGTATGTATTCATGCTAATTATAAGAGAGCATGATCATATCTACAAGTATGAAGAAGATACATCGAGTTAAAGAGGTACAGCCAGTGAATGCCATAACAGGACAGAGATCATGGAAAGAGCCGAAAGAGATTGTTTTGGTACAGAAGTTGCACATATCCTTAGGACTTGCATCTTTGGATTAGTGTTTTTTAGTGATCTAATCATGTGTGGTTAAAGACACATGACTTGATTCATCTAGAGAAATAAGTTAGAGCTAATTTGGCGGATCAGACTGTATGAAGAGACGCGTCTGTTCGGTTTGAGTAAATCAATTATAACTGATGTTGTGCTGACTTAATGAAGGGTTTCATACTTATTTAATTTATCAAGATAGATGGTAAAAGGTTTCCTAAAGCTGACATGTTTGTGTCCTTTGAGGAAGTACTTATAGAAGGTCATTTATGATTGGAAAAGTTGCGAAAGCCAGAGATAAGAAAAGTAGAGCAGAGTGTTAAAGAAACAAAGCTATATCTATCATATGTTGATGATATATATATTGAAGTAGAAGATTTTAGAGTGTAGTTAATATTTTTATAGTTCTTTAAAAGAGGTTAAAGCATCAACACACAAAAGGAACTGATCAGACAAGCGGTGTCACAACAACAGTTCAACTTGCAGATACAGTGTGTATCAAAAATCCAGAAGGTTGTAGCCTTCACCATTTGAGCAGTGTGCTCTTGGATAGTGAGTCCACCATCCCTAACAGGGTTATTGTAAAAGACTCCTAATAGGGTCCGACCCTTAACAAGGTCACTATACTTCATGTATTGTAAATACAACTCCTAACAGGGTTAAGGATCTTCTAATAAAGGATCATAAGAAACTAGTACAAAATATTTGTGGGTACTAATTCCCACTGGGGTTTTCACCTACATTGGGTTTCCCTGTAATCATATTTGGTGTTATGAGTTGTGTATTTTTATCTTAATTTCATTGATATTCAAGTTCAGTACCTAAGCATTTAAGTAAAGATTCAGATAATCATAAAACATATTAATTGATAGATCACTGATTCACCCCCCCTCTCAGTGATCCTAATCCTAACAATTGGTATCAGAGCTCTGGTCCTTAGAAAATAAGTTTAACCACTTGAGGTGATCATGGACAAGGTAGAAATGAAACACTTGAAAAAGAATCTTAAAGTAGCCCTTGAAGAACTTGACACATCTGAAAAAGAAAATGAAGATCTTAAACTAAAAGTTAATGGCATGCAAATACTTATCAAAAAAATAAAAAAAGAATTAAGGAATTATTCTTCAAATGATTTGGGAGAAGTATTCAAAAATTTGAATGAATAAAATTCATCTTTGAAGGATCAGATTGAAGAATTAGATGAAAATCTATGTAACAATCAAGATGCCTATGATGGTCAAGTCAAAGTAAACAAGCAGTTAGATGAAGAACTGAAACAAGCAAACATGGAAATCTTGGAGCTAAGAAACAACAAAGATAAGATGGAATCTAAATTGATTGCAGCAAAGAATCATATTGACAAGTTACACACAAGCAAGGATCTGATAGAATCATAGTTGTATGCTCAAAAGGTTAAAGGAGATACCAGTGGTATAGGATACAATGAAGCACAA
>MU225041.1:647898-682198 GCA_018584345.1 Thuja plicata | reverse complement strand
GGCCTTCATTTTACATTTTTACACA
This sequence comes from Thuja plicata, assembly GCA_018584345.1. Taxonomy (NCBI): domain Eukaryota; kingdom Viridiplantae; phylum Streptophyta; class Pinopsida; order Cupressales; family Cupressaceae; genus Thuja; species Thuja plicata. The sequence goes on along the minus strand of MU225041.1, from coordinate 682,173 downwards.
TCCATGACTAGAGAGCTATGGATCGATATTTGAGGCCTCATTCTTGAGCAACCTTGAATGGAATGATTCATAGAAGTGTGACAACATTTATGCACACAGGTGAAGTCTGTATCCACCATAAAACACATTTCATCCCTATGTTTTTCAATCAGTTTCTCAGGGATCCTTGTCCTTTCCATCATCTTTTCCTTGAATTCAAGGAAGTATGTAGTCATAATTGATTCAAAGTTATCTCCTAGTGACTTATATAGTTCACTAAATTGTAGTGTCACTGGCTTTGTAGTGTCCCATTTTACTTTTCCTACTGAAGGAAAGTATTCTTGAAAGTAGAAAAATATACACATGATAAGTGAGCCGAACTTACATGTGTTAGTCTTTGCATACCATATTGTGTTCATGTTCTCATCAAGTTGTTTCAACAAGATTTCACATAGATTCATTTGTATGCCCTTTGTCACTATTTTGTAAGCTGTGCTTACTGAAGTTGACGATATGCTGTTCAGCCTGCTTGCCTGAAAGATATTGTAACCAATCACACATGCACCAAACCTTAGTTCCTTGTTAGTGATGGTGTTAACCTTAAGACCTCTATTATCCCATTCAACTTTTGTAAGATTTTCAACTTTTGGCCTGGAAGGATGCTTGTGAGCCTTAGGCTTGTCAATTATTGGGTAACTAGTCATAGCATGAAGGGCATCCTTAGTGATTTGTTTGGGTTGATCCAACCATAGCTTCTGATCATGCATTCTACTAAGTACCAACCTAATCCAGTTGGTTTTGAAGTCCCTCAGGAAATATAGGGCATTTGTTATTCCCTTCACTTGCAAATTCTTGTGTTCAACTTTAAGGTTTCCTTCTGCATCACAAAGCTTCTTGTAAGCTTCATCCATCTCTAGATCACCTATTTCAACAATCTTACAGTGAATATAGGACCTTACGTCCTCTATTAATAAAAACCTAGGTGGAATCTTAGAAAATACGCCAGTTTCATCTGGTTGTGATGCAATCTCTGGGAATATCGTGTATTTGGGCTCCACATAGGTTCTGTTCTTAATTAACTTAACCAGATTCTTCTTATCATTCTTGATCTTAGTAGTTCTTGATGTGGTTGCCATCTTTTTTCAAACTTTAGGGATTTCTTGAAATATTAGGGCTTTCTCAAAAATAATGACAGATTTCTTTTGGTGCCCTCGATACTTACTTTGATCCATGATACTGGTGAATGATCTGTTTGGGGTGCGCTAGATTGAGTTGAGGTCGCTCTACTGAATTCTCTTCAATTTCTCTATTTTTTCTCTTCAAATCGCAGGTGCAAAATGAAGTTCTCCCATCGAGTATTTGTAGATTTTTTCCCTAAGTTTGTCATAAATGCTTAATGACTAGTCAGGACATGAAGACGAAGTTCATCGGGAAGACTTTCAAAATCATCGTCGGTGTTGTCAGGATGCTCGGGATGGCTATTAAGAATTTTTCTTTTACCGATGGATATCGATATTCTATCATGACAAATTTGTAACTTTGCTTCCTTATCGATGGGTGTCGGGTTATATTAGCAACTTGGTCATTTTATGTGTTTACCGACAATTATCAGTAAGTGTAGACATCTCATCCATTATAGTCACCGATGATTTTTGGTATGTGTTTACCGACAGGGTTGTTTTCTCATAATTGTAACAAGTAACATAATATGCATCTTTATTTATGTAGATTTTGACTATGTATCAATTTGTATAATGGAACTGATGCAAAATATGACTTGGTGTAGTGCAGTTCCATTATTACTTGTTCAGCTTAAGTGGGGGTGGTGATGTCATTAGATCCATTAGACGGGGTGTCACCATTTTCATTGCTTGGTCCAACTTCATCATTGCTTGAGGCTTTTCTCCACATTTTGTCTCTAGCCCTCTGAATATCTTCAACGGTGTTTCCATTGGGATATGCACTTATCTCTGTCATTCGGTCTTTGCAATGTTTCTTGAGATGACCAACTTTGTGATAGTGTAAGCATGCCATTCCGGGGTTTGACCAGCCTCTAGACTTTTTGGTCCATGCACTCATGCAGTTTGCAGTAATGTGACCATATCTACCACATGCTGTATAATTTGTCCATGTATCGTAGTCCCATACATATTGATTACCAATTCTGTTTGGTCGATAGGGAGTTTCTTGACCTTTTGGCTTCCATGCTTGCCTTTTATTTTTCTAGAATTCATTGGTTGTGTGCCCATTAATCTTGCATGTAGCACAATATTTGTCCATGTAGGTTTCCTTTTTTGGTTGATCCATCTTAGACTTACATTCATAAGCTTTATGTCCTTTCTTATTACATTTATAACAAAATTCTATGAATGAAGATGTAGATTTAGGAATACCTTTCATTTTTCCTCTACACATATTTGATGTGTGCCCTTTCTTTCCATAGTGTTTGCATGTTAGCTTTCTTGGTCTTGGATTTTCATAGACATTCTTTGGATTTTCTTGATTAGATGATTCTCCATTTTTGGTAAAGCCTAGACCGTTGTTGTTGTTGACTCTTCGTTTTCCTTCAAGAAAATCATCCATTATTTTATTTCTTTCTTCAACCTTTCTGATAATTTCATTATGCTGTTGCTAAACTCTAACCTCATGCTTTAGTTTTTCATTTTCTTCTCTTAGTTCACCGATAGCCTGTACTCTTTCAATGGGTTCTATATTCATTCTGTTTGCTTCTTGAATCATAAGAATAATCTGATTTGTAATCTCATGGTGATTCTCGGCATGTCTTTGAATTCCTAACTCCTTCTCTTGTAGCTTCTCTATAATCTTCCTTCTGTCATCAATAGATAGTGTTCTTTCTGTTTCATCTTGTCTAGCAGAACTTATCACATCAATCAAATCTTACCATCTGTGTCTCTTGACTGATTTGCAACATCTTTATTTGTTCTGTCAGGTGTTGATTGATCTCCTTTAGAATTGTGATGTTCCCTTCTGAGGTATCTAATGTATTACTTGTATTTGATCCTGAAGATTCAAAGAAATTTGGAATCTCTTCTTCTTGATAATTTTTTTCATTGCTCCAAGTCTCCATACCTTTCATCTCATCCAAAAACTCTCTCATTTTGACTCTTGCTTCTTTATACTGTTTATAGAACATCTATATCTCAAGATTTTTATTCTCAATATTCTTATCAAGTTTGTATTTCTCCATTGTATGATCTTTGCTCTTAATCCTTTAAGCTTTCCAAGAAGAGACTTATCTCTGATACCGATTATTAGGATTAATGGGAAGTAGTACTGAGAGGGGAGGGGTGAATCAGTACCTCTAAAACTTTTAACACTTTTCACCTTTCATCATTATTAATCATTCTTTACTGTATTACCGACCATTTATGTTGTTCTTCTTTATGCATGTAACATTAATTCATAATCTTTAATTGTTTTCAACATTCATAGAAACATTCATGAAAGTAATAAACACATAACACAAGATATGATATCATAGAAAACTCCTGTTAGGAAGTAAAAACTGTGGTGGGGATGACACCCACAAAACTTCACTATCTGTAGAATGGAAGGGAGCCGGTAAAGGCTTACAATTGATCACTTCTGATGATCTACCCTATTAGGAGTATTAAATTGGAGACTAGTTAAGATCTACTCTGTTAAGAGCTTTAGCAACATTGATTTAAGTGTGCACTTGGTTAAGAGATTTACAATAGGACTGTTAGGTCCACCTTTCTTGAAAGGATTTATTAAGTGTACTACACTTGTTAGAATGAGTACAATATAATTGACCTGATTGTATGCAATCTACAATTTCTGATCATAGTTGCATTAAAGATCTCATAATAAGAATATCACCTATAGTGATTGATTAATACCTTTCTCTGCTTGTTGGTAGCCCGTGTTCTTGTTCTTGAAACTGATTTGGTCCTTTTCTATCCTTCTGCATGAATTCTCTTGTCAGATCCTTAGATGCTCTCAGTGACTACAATCATCATGAAACAACAACATGTTCACAATAGATTGAGCATCTATTTATACAAGTATTTGACCTATTCTAGAATCACGCATTACAATGTTAACTCTTGATCCAAGGTATACAACTTGACCTTGATCTTTAATTTGCATGTTTTAAATCAGTAAAGATAATTAAAACAATAATAATTACATTGCTTCCTCCGCACATAATGAATTTAAAAAAAATCAAGAAGCTAAATATTCAACTTCAGTGTTTTATCTAACGTGGAAAGTCAGATCCACTTCTTGCGGGATATAACTGACTCTAAGTTTTTGGTCGTCAGGTTGAACTGAAAGTCTGTCGGCGTTCCTTTGTTGAACTGATCATTGGGTTCCCTTCTTCTGTCGGGTTCCTCTCTTTGCTGTTCCATTGGGTTTCACTATTGTTACTTGTCGGGTTCCTTTATCCCTTTTGTCATCGGGTAACACTGAATAATGTTTGTGAGGATGCTTTGTAATTGGCATTATCGGGTAACCTTAGTGTCAGGTAGTGTTCTGCCCTGTCTGTCGGTGTAGTGTAAACTGATGGTGTAGATCATGTTTTTCCTTGTATATACTAATGGAAAAATATAATGCCTTTAGTTAGTTACTGAGTTGCAAAGCAAGTTTTACCAAGTAGAGTATACTGATATTAAATGATGATGAAATCAAATTTAATGCAAAGCGATGATGAGCTAGACAAGGAAATGAATTAAATGAGGTTTATTACAAGATATACGAACGGGAAAATTCAATGTGAAGATCTAAGGCAAAGATCAAGCGGTTAAACATAAATATGAAATTTCCAAGAAAAGTTACAAGTTCTGAGGTAAAAGTGATTTGGTTTACTGAGTTGATAAATATGAAGAAGATGATCAAATGACTGAGCACAAAGGAAGGAAAATCAAATTAAGGAGATTAAGAGGCAAAAGTATGTTTATATAAGGAATGAGAATTACATAGAGTGTAAGGCTACTGGTGACTTGAATAGAGAAGGAAAGAAGCTAAAGAACAACATTTACCAAGAAGAACAAAGAAAGATAGATTAAAAGAATCTACAGTATGAGAAAGAGATCAATGGAGTATGTGATGCCAGTATTCAATTAACCATAAAGGATCTGATCCAAGCACAGTGAGTTGCTAATTTTTATAGATGAAAGTTTACTGTTGCTTATTAATATTTGTAATAGAGAAATCTCTTAACGAAGTATATTTAACCATCCTATTTGTAAAACCTAGACTTAGGTGACATTCCAAAAGAGTGTCTGAAGACCTCTAACAAGGTTACTCCTAACAGGGTGAAGATCTTAATAGATTTGAGATAAATCCCCTAATAGTGTTACATTTAGCAAATGTGTTTGTAATTTTTAACATGATAAGTTCTTAATCGAGCGTACTTCAAAAGGGTACATTTTTATTGTGTGTTACAATTCCCATAGAGGTTTTTCCCAAATTGGGTTTCCTTGTTAAATATGGTGTTAATGAGTTAAATCCGGTGTTAATTGAGTTATATCATGTGTTAATGAGTTAATCTAATGTTGCTAAGTTTGAATGATTGATTATTGCATATGTTATTTTCTGAATTGGTTATTTACTATATTCAGTAGTTACCAAGTGAATCAATAAGTTTAGTTTTAAGAGTTTAAGTTTTTATTTGTCTAATTCACCCCCTCTCAGTGGAACCAACATACTTCATTGGAACTAACCTAGGAATAAGGTAGATGTTATTATATAGTTCACAAAATTTTAGATTGTAGTTTGATTGATCATTGTAGTTATCTTGTAAGGTAGCCAGTCTTCCCAGGGTTGTAGCACTTTTGTATTCGAGTAGTGAGCTCTAGGCAGTGTGCTTGAATGCATGTGTATTCCCATTTTTAATATGTGTTATATTTCTAACATGGTATAATTTATATTATCGATTCCATCCCCACCGTGGTTTTTCCCCTAACAGGGTTTCCATGATAAAAAATGTTGTGTTATGTGTTGTGGATGTGTTTCTGATTTGCATATGCAAGTTTAATCCATTTAGATAATAAATAATGGTTTTAAGATTTAAGAGTTTTGAAGCTTAGGAACAACTAATTCACCCCCACCTCTTTGTTGTTTTCTTCCATATTTCCCACAATTGGTATCAGAGCCTGGTCACTTAGAGAAATCCTAATAGCTTGAGTGTGATAGGAATATGACATCTTATAAGAAGGATAGTCCAAGGGTTTGGTGGAACCCATATCAACAAAGTGATTTGTATCTATTCTTATTCAGGGAACTACCTATCTACAAATACCTACTTGTCTTTTATAGCTTCTTTTCATCATCCTTGTCTTATCAGAGTGTTATCATGTATTTATTCACTTTCATATGTCTTAATGCTTAATGTTTGAAGATTCACATTTGTATTAGAATCATTTTCTTAAAGTTTTCTTTTCCACTAGGAGAATCTAAGAATCTAATCTTGTGACCTTTTTCCTTAAGGGCATTATGTAATTGCAATTGATCTTGAATATGCTTCTGACTAAGTGCAAAGTCCTATATGATGTTTTCATATAAATCCTAAATGCAATTAAGGGAATTCTACACATCTTATCATTACATTATGAATCTCTAAAATCCGTATTGGTGATAAAAGCAAAGAGGTAATATTTTATGAAAAGAATCATATCTTTGGTTTAAAGATGCCTTCAAGTGTTTTAATAGATCTTGATTTAATTAATCTTCCATAGATTTGAATATTTATTATTCTTCAATGGAAAGATGATATTATGCTCACCAAGTTATTTGCGACCATGGTTTGGAGGATTACAATGTGTTATAGTTTGGTCAATAACAATAATGATAATTGATGCCCCCTTTTCATACATGCAAATCTATATGTTATGCCCTAAATTCTTATAGAATAATTAGGGTTACCATTATCTTAGTGATGTGAAAAGAATATAAAAAAAAGGTGGTTAGTAGGTATATGTTTCTTAGAAGATAAGTTATGTTTTATGAAACATGAAAGGGAATTTGAATGGACTTATTATTGAAACCATTGCTAAAAAAAGGTTATACTATATTTGTACTATATTACTTTGAAAACGTTTATATTATTATGTATAATTTACAAGTATTTATGTTTCTTATTCCCTTTCCAAAATATTAGTATATGTTTGATAATTTCTTTTGTTATTAATCATAAACATAAGTTATATTTAATGGCCTATCTAAAGTTTTGAATTTCATGCCATAAATTATAAATCAAGGAAAAATAAAACTATAATGGTATGTTATTTATTCTATACAATATTCTTTTATTTGATTATTAATTAAAATTAGGTTTCTAAAGAAAATAAAAGAGTAAAATTGAAAAGATCAACTAAAATAGTAAAATTGCGATTTTCTATATCCTATGCTTAATTATTATTATTATGTTGATTTCATCTTGTATTCATGGTTTTTTATCTATTTAAGTAATCAATGTTTTAAACGTTATTTATAATTATCCATATTGAAATTTTCTCGGTGTTTAAGTGTTATGTGATGGTGAGAAAGGATAAAAACCTTTGATAACTTTTTAATTATAACATGGTATTTTAAAATGATTTGATTATTAACCTTTGTGTTTAATATGTCAAAAGGTGGTGAATACTAAAATGATAATGATGTCGACATCATTACAAAGGTGGCAAGGAAAGGATAGGGTCGACAAAGACAGCAGGCATGACGTATTTGCACATTCCAAATAACGTAGATGCCTCCATAGCACAAGTCACCACCTTTGGCAGTGGATACCAGAAATTATACGCCACACCATTTTCAAATTAGCTGCCATCTTCAGAAGCACATACAATGGTCCTTACACATTCCAAAGTGCCAACGTTGAAAGTTGAACACCCACGCAAGTCTACGGGTCTGTGCAATAGCAAGAGGGATAGGAAAACAGTAAGCACCACTCATCCATAGCATGCTGGTCGCAATGTACAGCAAGCCTATGGAATACCATTTCCTACGCCACAACAACCAGCACATTGGCCAATCATTTAACAATATAAAGATGGAACGATGAAATTGGTGGATCGATTTCCTATTCTTCAATAATGTCTTGAAAGGCTATCATCTTCCTATTAATTCGTCTTTCATATGCTTCTCCAGGCTTGATGCGGCTGGGGGAAGGTTTTAGTGTATATTTTTCAGAGAGAGTGTCTGAACATAAATAGAGCCGCACCTCCCAAGGTTCCGATCAAGATGATCACAATCTTCGAAAGGCCTGCTGTAGAAACAATAAAAGCCAACCTTGTCAAAACATTTAACAAAGTTAGAAATAAACATAGAGATTTTAAATCTCCATAGCCTGCGAGGAAGATGAAATTGAGAAGAAAAGAACGGTAGAGTACCGCAAACAACAGTCGGCTTTGAGATCCCTGCCATACTACAATGAAAAGCATCGTTGTATCATCTCGATAGCAGTTTGGAGACAAAGGTCACAACTACTCGTATCAAGCATCACGCCTCCATATCATGATGGTCGCCTACAGATTCTCAGATATAGCAATTACAAATCAATCACATGCCACTACAGGAGGTTTTTATAGACCAAACAGTTAATACAAGTTATCCAACCGAATGGTTGGTAGTTGTAGTCAGTTGAGGAATAGACTTGTATTTCAAATCAATTATAATAGTTAGAAATAATCAATTATGTATTAGTTTTTAGTGAAAGGTTGTGATGTTTCACACACCCTTTCGCTTTCATATTTATATTCAGACATAAATCTGCAAAAGAAAAAATAATAACATTGAATTGGAACAAAAAATTGAATGACATGTTGAAATTATGGATTCGTGGGTTGTGATGAAATGAAAGATAGTTCGAAGTTTGAAATCTGGATACAAAGACTCGATACATTTTCTTAACAAGGAGAGATAAGTCTGTATTTTTCTTCTATTGTGCAATAGTCATTTTCGTTATTTTCTTTACAATCAAGTCCTTCAGATAAACAAAATGACATTCTTTAAAGTGATATTTTTGTTTTGCGCATATCTCACTTTAAGTTTATGTTTTGTATATTCAATTATTTCTTTCTCATTTTTGCATGGTTAAAATCTTATTGATTAAAATATTGATCAAATAGTCCGTCATTTGAGAAATAGTATTAAATTGAAATACTTTTAAACTTATCGTTATATATACATTTCATTTCGCCTTTAAGGTGACAATTTTTGTTTCAAAGTTGTCTTTGAAGTTGAACATAGGATTGAAGATATATCGACTCTATTTGCCCATTATTGGAATATAGCACTGGTCTTTCTCGTTATTTGAATTCAGTATTGGGTTTTATTGTTTTAAGTTTTTGAATACTCTTTTATATCATCTAATTCAGTTCATATTTTAATCATATCAATAGATATTAAATACATTACATCTCATTAACACATATACTTTCAGTTCCATGATCTTATTAACCAATTGAGTAGCAGGAATAGAAGTTAACAGTTACCCATTATAGGAAACTTCTAAAAGACTTTGAAGACAGGTTTTAAAGTGTAGGCCCACCAGCCTTGGTTCTGTGGAATCAGAATTGTAGGAGGTTTTTGAAACCTTGTTCGTTGGCAAATCGATCGTATTTATCTTCGTTGGATAAATGAAATCCGCTAGGAATCCAACCTGTCGATTTGAGCACCAACAGGGTTGATGACACCAACTACACTTTTTGGAAGAGTCACATCATAGTTCATATTATATACATTGATGAATATTATTGGAAGATTACCAAGTCAAATTATACTTCTCCTACAAATCCTACTATTCCAGATGAGATTAGGGATGCTAAAGTAAATATAAGGGCAAATGAAGCTTTGTTGAGTGCCTTGACTGAAGCCGAAATGAAAAATTTCTTGTAATTGGAAATGGCTAATGAGATTTGGGATAAGTTGTAGACCTTGTATGATGAAGATAAAGAAGTAAAGATTTCCAAGTTGCAAAGTTTGAAGGGAAAGTATGAAGCCTTGAAGATGAGAATGTTGCCTCTTTCATGCATAGAGTAAATGAGGTGGTATGTGCTATAATATGTGTTGGAGGTACTTTGGAAGAGGAAGAAATCATTGCTAAAATAATAAGATCCTTGCCTCCTGCCTATGGACATAAAGTTGCAGCTATTGAGGAGACTCAGACAATGACAATTGCAACAAGAGATAAGTTGATTGGTAAGCAAACTGATTTTGAGCTAAGTGAGTTTGGTGGTGCATTTTCTAAGGTAAAATCAACATTCAAAGCTACTATATCTGTAAGGAACATGCAAAGATTTGATCCAGGAGAAGGATCCCCAAGGAGATTGTACCCATGATATGAAAAAGAGATGAAAGAGCTTGAGGAAGAGGAGATAGATATTAAAGAGTTGGAAGCATTGATTGCTAGAAGATTGCCAAAAGGTTTTGGTAAGTATAAAGGAAAGATGCCCCTTAAGTGTTTTTCATGCAATAAGATAGGACATTTTGCATCTAGATGTCTGGAAAGGGTTCATAAATTATAGAATAACAAACCTAATGTTGCAAAGAAATGTTATTACGCTACTGATGAAGAATTTATAGATGACGAATCTGATGATTCTTATAAGAGTGATGATGAATTTACATTCATTTTTATCAAATAAGAAGATCCCAAACCTGAAGATTCTATGTCTACTAGTTTTTCTAGTTGTGTTGTTGAAGAGAAAGCCCTAGCTGCTCAAGTTGTCAAAGAGGATAAATGGGTAATTGACATCGGATGCTCTCATGATATGACTGGTGATAAGAGAAAGTTTGTGAGCTATAAAAATATGATGGTGGTACTTTGAAAGGGAAAGAAAATATTGGTGGTATGATCAAAGGTAGAGGTTCTATTTTTCTTGATAGAAATAATAATAAAGATGATGTATTGTATCTCGAAGGTTTTAAGTATAATATTCTTAGTGTTGGACATTTGATGGAGAAAAGGTTATGGATTGCATTCAAGAATGGTAAGTGAAAGATATTGAATGAATTAGGGATAGAGATTGCATCAAGGTCAAAGAAAAAAGGTAACATATTTCATTTGAATAGTGGCCATAAAAGTTTTTTGATTGCTCCAATAGATGAAAGATGGTGATGACATAAATGTTGTGTCATGTGAACTTTTATAATATTGTGGCAATAAGTTCTAATCACGTTGTTAGAGATCTTCCTAGGGTGAAGAAACCTACTAAAACTATTTGCAAATAATGTCATTTGGGTAAGCAAATAAGAGTTTCTATCTGTTCTAAAACTGAAAATTCAAATGGATTCTTAGATCTTGTTTATACTGATTTGTGTGGTCCTGCTAAGATAAGAAGTATGTAAGGTGATAGGTATTTCATTTTTTTCATTGATGACTATTGTAGGATGGTATGGGTGAATTTGTTGAAAGAGAAGTCTTAAGCCTTTGATAAATTTAAGATCTTTAAGAAAATGGTTGAGATCGAGACATGATTGAAGCTGAAGTGTTTGAGATCAGACAAAGGTAGTGAATTCACATTTGGTGAGTTCAATTCTTGTTATGACAACCACTGGATAAAGATACAATTTTCTAGTCCAAGGACTCCACAAAAAAGTGGAGTGGTGGAGAGTAAGAACATGACTATTGTTGACACTACTAGGACCATGATGCTTTAAGGAAATATTCTATAGAAGTTTTGGAGAGAAACAATTAGCACTATAGTATACACTCTCAATCAGGTACAGATCAAAGGAGATTATGGTAAGATAACTTATGAGCTTTGGTGTGGAAATGTTCCTACAGTCAAGTATTTCATAATTTTTTGTAGTAAATTCTATATCAAAAGAGATGAGGATATAGGGAAATTTGATGCAAGAAGTGATGAATGTTTTTTCTTCAGTATTATACCAAAAGAAAGGCGTGTAGGTGCTACAAAAAGAGGATAAAGATGATAGTGGAGGGTGTTTATGTGAGGGTGGATGAAAGCTTTGATAATGTATCCAAATCATGTAAATATAATTATGATGATGAGAATGTTAGTAGTAATCAGGAACAAGAACATCATGTTAAGAACCAAGTTCCAAGTGGTTTGATGATTGTAGATGATGAAGCTTATACAAGTGGACAAGAAGGAACACAAAGATCCAAGGTAAGGCTACAGACACCGAGGTATGCAAAATTAAATAATTTTGAAGATTAGATCATTGGTGATAGGAACAAGGGTGTTCAAACTAGAAGAAGGATAACCAAAGATCAAATTTTCTTAATCTCAGAGATTGAACCCAAAGATGTAAGTCAGTTTTGTAAAGATGAAAATTAGGTTAATGTCATTGAAGAAGAGTTGTCATAGATTGATAAGAACAATACATGGATTATTGTTCCCAGACCTATGGAAAAGAATGTTATTGGTACACAATGGGTGTTCAAAAATAAATTGAATGAAGATGGAGAATTTTTTCAGGAATAAAGCAAGATTGGTGTGCAAAGGACATGCTCTAATGGAAGGTATTGAATATGATGAAACTTTTAACCCGGTAACAAGATTGGAAGCGCTAAGACTATTTCTTGCTTTTTCTTCTCATAAGAACTTCAAATTCTATACAATGAATGCGAAGTCTGCATTTATAAATTGTGAGTTGGAAGAAGAAGTGTACATAGAGAAACCAAATGGTTTTCCATTGAGTGATCAAACCGACATGATTTTTCAATTGAAGGAATCATTATATGGGTTGAAGCAAGCTCCTAGATCTTCGTATTCTAGATTGGATAATTATCTATTGAAGCTTGGTTTCAACAAAGGTACCACTAATAGAAATTTGTATTTCAAGGTAGATAATGAGGACATTTAAATTGTACAAGTATTTGTTGATGACATTATCTTTTGAGGTAATGATAAGTTGAGCAAAGATTTTTCTATGGAGATGCAAAGTGAGTTTGAAATATCCATAATAGGAGAAATGAAATTCTTCTTGGGATTGCAAATTACTCAGTAAGAGGATGGGATTTTCATATATTAGGCCAGGTATATGAAGGAGATATTGGATGACTCAAAACCAGTGGGTACACCTATGGTGATCGGATGCAAGTTGAAAAAGGATGACGAGTCCCCTAAAGTTAATCAATAAATATACAAATCAATAGTTGGTGGTTTACTGTACTTGACTCATACACGACCAGATATCATGAATGTTATGCGTCTTGTAGCTAGATTTAAAGCATATCCAAAGAAGAGTCATGATGTAGCTGTGAAGAGGATATCCATATATCTAAAAGGGACAAAGGAATTTGGGATATGGTATCTTAAAGGAGATGATTTCACTTTGTGTGCTTATACAGATGTTGATTGGGTAGGTGATGTTGATGACAAGAAAATTACAAGTGGTGGCACTTTATTTTTGGGTAGGAGATTGGTTTCTTGGATGAGTAAGAAGCAAAACTCCATCTCCTTATCTACTTTTGAGGCAGAGTACAATTTTTTCTACTATTAATTGTACACAAGTAGTGTGGATGAAGCTATAGACACTAAAAAATGGTTCATACCTCTCTCCCCCCTATTAAACATGTATTCTATATTGCGTGTTTGATTTTTATCATTCACTGATATTGTGTCATTCTTCCATATCATTGTCACTGATTTTCGTCATTTCTAATCAATTCAATCTTTTGATCATGTCCAATCATGTCATTTTTCATCATCGATCATTTTAATCTTGTCAATCAATTAATTAATCTTCTATAGGGGTGAATAGTTAATAATTTATCCCCTATTCCTAAGTCCTAACCTATTATAAATAAATAAACTTTATTTATCATAATGTTCCCCCTTTTCCCTACAATTAATTAATTGTCTAATTTTAAATATGGGAATTATTATTAATTTCCTATTTCTAATTTCCCATTTTTCCTATTTCCCAATTCCTAATTTATTAACATGAGTGGAATTAATTTAGAAATCAATTATCCACTCATTCCGCTTTTCTAGCCTCCACTTCCTAAATTCTAGCCCCCACCTCCTATTAATTAGCCTCCACTTCTTACACCTTTCTTTTTCCTTTTGACAAATTTCCTTTTTTATTTTGTCATAGTTTATGACAATTTCCCTTTTTCCTATTTGTCATAAATTGTCATAGTTTTTGACAAATTTCTCCCTTTTCACACATTTTTTTCTAATTGTGCATCAAACTTATCATAAATTGACATAGTTTATGACAAATTTCCTCTTTCAAATTTGCTAATTGTTATAGTTTATTTAGATTTCTCTTTTGCACACTTAATTGCTAAATTTTCAATTCCTCTTGCAAATTCTATAAATTGAGATCATTTCTCTCAATCAAGTTAACCACATTCCAAGTATTTTGACCATCATTCCCTCCATTTGCTTCCATGAATCATGAGTGCATTTTATCAATTCAAGAGCTACATCAATTCATTTTGAGAAGAAATGAAGACATTGGAGCTACATTGAGGGAGTGCTTGTTTGATTGATTTAAATATTTTTATGCACTTTTCTTTAATGGCTTTAATGGTAGATTAGAGATTTTAGTTTGCATGAATTTTATTGTTTTGTGGTTACCTTAATATGCTTACTATGCCTTTTTCTGGTCTTACAGAAGTAAATGTTATATGATATTAGAGTTATTTTTTATGAGCCTATTGTCATATACTATGATAATTCAAGTTCTATCAACATTTATAAGAATCCTATGCAGCACTCAAGGACAAAGCATAGATAAATCAAGTTCAATTTTTTGAGAGAGAAGGTGAATGAAAAGGAAGTGAGATTAGAATATATTCCTACTGTATAGGGGAAAATGGTGAGAAATGCTAAGGTAGATATCACTCCCTAAGGTCCTATGGTATACATTGGGAAATAGACAAACCCAACCTCTTTGTATCTAAGCTTGATTAGCATAACCTTAAGATGAAGGGATGCAAATGCAAAACCTAGGTGCAAAGGGAGTAGGATAAGACCTATTTTCGCTATTAAGGAATTAATGGATTTGACTAATTCATTAATGAACAAGTACAGATGTGGAAATTAATTGAAATGACTGATGCAATAACAAATCTGGAAGCAAAATGAATGAAGGAATAAATTTTTATGCACCTTGGAAGGAATTAGGAGGTTATGAGCCTTGAAAATACAATTTCCAGTCACTATGATGTCGCAGACTAAAATGGTTATGGATTTGGGACCTTGACACATGTAACTTCTGACTATGAAAATCTAAGGCCTCCATGAACAAGTCAACTTTTTCTAGGTAAAAGTTGAGATTCTCGACTACACCCCTTTGTTGGCAACTGTGTACTTTATGATTCCGATCTTTGAGATGACCCAAAAAATACCCGAATCCAGCTCCATAGATCTTGAAACATGTTCCTACACACATAAAGAAAGGAGATTATTTGGGGGGCTTTCCTTGGTCAAACCCAAATTTAGGAATTATCCTTGAATTGAAATGAAGTAAGGAATGCTGACATGTAACATAGATTAGATCTGAAATGAAGTGTATCATGCAATGTAGATACTCTTACCTATTTGAATGTGACCAAGCATGTTAATGCAATATCTTTGACTCCACGCAAAATCCAAAAGGAAATCATGCAAGACAAAAACTTATGAAGATGTTTGGTAAATGGCCATTGAATGATTGAAGAATGAAGAAATGATGTCAATGTCCTTCCAAGAAACTCCTTTTCTTGGCCTCAATGGGGAAAGAATCTCGATCTATGGAAGACACCTTGAATACCTCAAGACTTGAATGCCACTTGAATTTTGTACTTGGATGCTCAATGGTTTTCTTAATTTATTGCTCAGAGATCAAGCAATTATATGTGCATGTATATCATAGATCAAAGATCATAGATATCATAAAATCAATTGAAAATGAAGAGAGAGGGAGATCCCCTTATAGTGTATCCAAAAATAGAATTTTACAAGCCAACCATAGATCCGAAACCCTGGTGAATGCACCAAATAGGGCCCAAGGCCCACTCTTGGATCCAAAACCTAGGGGTAAAGTCAATGTTTGAATTCACCCCTGGGGGGTGCAGTCAAATTTTGATTGCACCCCTCCAGAAAGATGCTTTCTTTTAATTAAAGGGTGTGGCCTATAAGGTTCGTGGGAATCGGAAGGTCAACTAATTCCGATGTCGGGAGAGAATTCCAAGATCATAAAAGGAAGGGGGAATTTTGCAATTGGAGAAAAATAGGGGAGGATGCTTAGAAATAAGAGCCTACCTCAATTTTGTACAAATTAGGGAGGATTGGGGAAGAAACAAGGACCCGTATGTTAATAAAGTGTACTCTTAAGTGCAATATAAAGCCCAATCAAAGTAACCACACTAAAGCAGGCCCAAAATGATCCTAAATTGAGCATAAATGAAGTGCTTTATTTTTAGGACAATAAATTTAGCCCCCACTTTAGTGAGAGTATGAGGAAATCTCATACTCATGATAAAGGAAGAGATGAAAGAGAGAAAGAGACAAGAGAGATGGTGATCATGGTGAATAAGAGAAATGAAACATCACTAAGCTTAATGACCTCAAGCCCCTCAAAAAAGGATCTCAACTCAAAATATATTCATAAGGATACAAATAAAAAACAAATACAACAAACACACACAAGAGAGGAAAAGAGGAAAATCACTAAAAGACCCCAAATCAATTAGTGTATAGATCTCGATCAAAAATATCCCATCCACTAATATCATATTCAAGAATCTATTTCAAGAACATAAGTGACATCACAAGGAAAAGGGAGAGAGTGAAGACAAAGATATGCCAACTCCATGATCTATCCTACTGGAAAAACCATTTGAGTAAAGAGAGAAAGACCATGAAACCACATGCTAGCAGGCTAGCTATGTAGTGCTAGGTGATTCATGGAAAGAGAGAAAGAAGAATTAGAGGCTAGAAAATTGTGTTATAGTAGTCAACTATTCAGAGAGAGAGAGAGAGAGAGAGAGAGAGAGAGAGAGAGAGAGAGAGAGAGAGAGAGGTGGATTTGAGAAAGATTGGGCTCAAGGAAGCTTGAAAATGTTTTGCACTCAAGGGCATCTTAGAAGATTGAGCAAGTGGAAAAGCATTATCTTCCACAAGGATAAAAAAGAAGATCAAGCACATGGAAAATTATTGTCTTCCACAAGGATCCAAAAGGATATTAGACATGTGGAAAAACATTATCTTCCACAAGGATTTTAAAGGAGATCAGGCATGTGGAAAATCATTGTCTTCTACAAGGACCTGTAACTAGATCAGGCATGTGGAAAAACATTGTATTCCACAAGGATCTGTATTTGCATGTGTGTATAGTCAGTCTATGGAGCATGTGCTAATATACAAATTGGGATGAACATATTCCCCCTCCTTATGGTGCAAACATAAGTTACATCATAAGGAAAGAGAAACAAGGATACCTACTTCCATCAACAAGGAGGTATCCTTAGACAATGATGTATGCCATAAACTTAGCCAAGAGTGAGGAATCTCATGAACTAAGAAAATTAGATAAGTGTGAAAGGATATGCCGCTTGTGGGAAGAGACCCTTGAAAGGAAGAAATATTTTTAGCAAGACACCTACCCTAAAAGGGTGTTCTTCAAAAAAGATAACATCTTCAGACAGAAAAGGAGTAGGTGAACAAGAATGCTACCATTTAGCACTCTATTTCTAGGTGAAATAGGGATTCTTGATGAAGGATAGCAATATTTGAATCATATAGTAAGAAAATGTGTTTATAAAGAACATGATTTTGT
Source organism: Thuja plicata (assembly GCA_018584345.1). Lineage (NCBI taxonomy): Eukaryota > Viridiplantae > Streptophyta > Pinopsida > Cupressales > Cupressaceae > Thuja > Thuja plicata. The sequence continues at coordinate 664,470 of MU225041.1, read as the reverse complement.
AAATAAAGAAGAGGTAGTGATCAAGGATGCACACCTCATGTATAAGAGAAAATCCCGAATCAAAACAATTAATTATTTATAAGAAAGGAATGTCACATGATAAACAAATACCACTGTACTAAGGAAAGTATATCTTTAGGAAAAGAGAGACGAATTTACAAACAATATTTCCCCCCAAGTATGATGGAAAGATATAATATAATACACCCTTAATGATAGCCTCAAGATATGTCATTCTAAGTAAAATAAGCTGCACATGTAATGTAAATCAGACATCTTTAAGCTATAAAAGGAAGAAAATCACCAAGGAAGGAAAATAAGGTGACCATTAAATGATAGACATGTTCCCTTTTTAAGACATGAAATAGGTTATTAAGAAAATATGTTAGTACCTTGCGTGAAACAAAGAGCTTATGCCAAAATAATGTACTATCATGGAATGAAAACAACTCCAAGAAAATGAAAAGGGGAGAATGTCACCTTATGTATGCTTAGTGATCAACCCAATCATACAAGATATACACTTCCAAGTGAGGAAGAGATTGTAAGAGGATACTAATCCCATAAAAGAGAAATATCCATGAACAATAAAGTCCATATATGGAAGGACACCGTAGCATAAAAGAGAGGAGAAAAAAGTGATAAAGGATACTTTGAAAGAGAGAAAGGAGAGAAATCCAATATGCACCCTAAGTGATAGATCCTTTAATAATATAGAACTTCAAGAAAGCATAAGATTGAAACTCAGGGTGAAAAATCCTTATGTAAAATAATAAATCCTTGTAAGAGGGTATATTATATCATCAAAGATGCTAGATCACATTGTATATTGGATGAAAGAAAGAGAAAGAAGAAGGGAAGATGCATTTTAGCTCCCTAAATGGTTTCTTATGTATAAGAGATATGCACTTCCAAGAAAACATAAGGTCGCAACTCAGGATGTCAATATCCTTGTGTAAAACAAAAAATGAATGCTAGCAAGGATGTCATTTTATAAAAGAAACATGTTAAAAAAGGGATAAAATGGATCCCCAAAAGAAGGAAGAAATCATGATCCCTTGGCCCATAGTTTATAGATAAAGAGAGAGAATCCTATTATGATGCTCTTAGTAGTCATTAAGAAAAAGACATAATGGAGAGAATCATAATAGGAAATGAATGACTAAGGTATATGTAGAAAATTTATAATACTAGTGTTAGAAGAAGTAGTTGTATGTTAACTAAGTCTTGAAAAAATTGTCTAAATTCAACACAATCACAAAGAGAGTGTGTATTAGAGTAATGAAAGGAATATGAAAATTCACCATTTTAAGTATATAGGTTGTAAAATATTTTATAAGGAAATATAATCCTAGAACAATATTTGATATCTAGATAGATTATCCTAGCCAAAAATCCATGGTTACCATAAGGTGAAGGTTCATTAGATGGTGTGGGAAAAAGAGCATTGAGAGGCAGTTTTGGTTGAGTGAAACTGTTAGCTTGAGGTATATGACATGCTTGAGGAGGATTAGGATTAGCTTTAGGGATATATTAACTAATTACTTGATCATGCTGATTAGACTCAGAAGTAGAAACATCGTCACCCTTACTATCTTTATGTTGGGAAGAAGAAGGTAGATCATTTCTTATTTTTGGAGAGAGATCATCCATGAAATGTCTAACATCTGCATCATGAAAAATATTTTGAATATTTTGATAATGATCACAAACATTAGTTTCCATATTATGAGTTTTATTTTTAATATTAGGTTCATTAACAAAGGCCCTTATGTTATCAATGTATTGCATGCATTTAGTAAAAATGTGAAGAAGAAAAACACATGAAATATTGATAATTTTTTTGAAATAAGTATTATAATGAAGAGATATATGTATTAACCTCATTATTCCATATGCAAGAATAACATGAGTGAATAAAAATGTAACAAAATGCAACATTATTTGATTCAATCTATTTGTTTGATAAAGAGAGTTAATAAGAAATGTAATGACATAAGTAATTGTACACCAATACAATTTAGAGATCCATGTTAACCACACAAAACTAGGTCTCCAAATAGGAAAGTAGAAAAGATAAGATCTACTATGATGCAAAATAAAGATAAATAATTGGACACAAAGAAGATCTAACCCACCAAATCAAAAGAAGGTATCATGCATCGGGTTCACAAAAATGTATAGGAGTGAACTCAAGCATATAATTTAAAGATCATCCAACTATCAAATCAAAAGGTAATATGCATGCTCACGTCGGGCTCACAAAAATGTATAGGGAAAAATGGTGAGCAATAATAAGGTAGAGATCACTCACCAAGGCCCTATGGTATACATTGGGAAATAGACAAATCCAGCCTCTTTGTATCTAAGATTGATTAGCATAACCCAAGATGAAGGGATGCAAATGAAAACTATTAACGAATTAATAGATTTGACTAATTGATTAATGAACATGTACACATTTTGAAATTAATTGAATTGAATGATGCAATAACAGATCTGGAATAAAAATGAAAGAAGGAAGAAATATTTATGCACATTGGAAGGAATCATGAGGTTATGAGCCTTGAAATTGCAATTTCTAGTCACTGTGATGTCGCAGACTGAAAGAGTTCTAGATCTGGGACCCTAGCACCTCTAACTTCCGACTGTGAAAATATGTGGCCTCCAGGAACACGTTAAATTTTTAGGTACAAGTAGAGAATCTTGACTATACCCCTTTGTTGGCGACTATATACTTTTTGATTCTGATCTCTAAGATGACCACAAAAATACCTGAATCCAGCTCATTAGATCCCAAAATATGTTCCTGCACATAGAAAGTAAATTTTTTGTGGATAGGGGGCTTTCCTTTGTGAATCCCTAGCTTAGGAATTAACCTAAAATTTAAATCAAGTAAGGAATGTTGGCATGTAACATAGATTAGATCTGAAATGAAGTGTAACATGCAATGTAGATACTCTTACCTTTTTGAATGTGACCAAGAATGTTAATGCAATAGATTTTACTCCACACAAAAACCAAAAGGAAATCATTCAAGATAAAACCTTAAGAAGATGTTTGGTAAATCACCATTGAATTATTGAAGAATGAAGAAATGATGCCAATGTCCTTCCAGGAAACTCCTTTTCTTGGCCTCAATGGGGAAAGAAGCTTGATCTATGGAAGGCACCTTGAATACTTGAAGACTTGAATGCCAATTGAATTTTGCACTTGGATGCTCAATGCTTTTCTTAATTTATTTCTCAATAATTGCTTTATGAACATATGCGCATGTATATCATAGATCATAGATATCATAGAATCAAATAAAAATGAAGAGAGAGGGAGATCCTCTTATAGTGCATCTGGAAATAGAATTGCACAAGATGACCATGGATTCAGAACCCTGGTGAATGCTCCAAATAGGACCCAAGGCCCAATCTGGGATCTAAAACCCAGGGGTAAAGTCAAAGTTTGACTTCACCCCTGGGAGTGCAGTTGAAGTTTGATTGCACCCCTCCAGAAAGATTATTTCTTTTAATTGGAGGGTGTGGCCTATAAGGTTTGTGGGATCTAGAAGGTTAACTGATTTCAATGTTGAGAGTGAATTCCAAGACCATAAAAGGAAGGGAAAATTTTGCAATTGGAGGAAAATAGGGGAGGATGCTTAAAAATAAGATCCTACCTTGATTTTGCACAAATTAGGGAGGATTAGGGAAGAAACAAGGACCCATATGTTAATAAAGTGTACTCTTAAGTGCAATATGAAGCCTAATCAAAGGAAGCACACTAAAGAAGTCCCAAAATGATCCTAAATTGAGCACAAATCAAGTGCTTACTTTTTAGGACAATACACCTACCAAGGAAATTTTTTCTAATATATTCACAAAGCCATTTCCTAAGGATACATTTGAATATATAAGAGGAAAGCTGGGGGGGATTTACCCTCCTAATCATAACTAAGATGCAAAGGTAGGCATCATTACATTGAGCTTAACCATCTAATCTAATGATATAGATTGATGTGTTGAGGTTGCTACTCAGGAGGACTAGTCAGTTGTAAATTTCAAGTCGTGCTTACTGTTCTCAGGGGGAGAAGAACAAAAGTTGAGAGAGAGATGTTTATGTCTTTTCCATTGATGTCAAAGGGGGAGAAGAAGACATGTGAAAAACCCTTGGGGTGAGAGATCAAATGTGGAGTTGTTGATTCATTATTTTTCACATCATATATATCCATGAATGTCAAATGGGTATATTTTTGGGCAGATCCACATATGTATTAGAAGACATATTTGTTGGATGTGTTGTCATTGATGTCAACATATCTATTGGACAATTTAATTAGAGGTGCAGTATTCTTAGAGGTCTAATGAGATTTGGTTATTGAATAAAGGTGATTGTGGACCTTAGGAGTTGTTGTAAAGAGTTTGTACTTGGTTTATGTCAAGTTACAAAGGTGTGCTTGATGATTTAGATATGTTATGAGGCCAGGTACTGTGACTAGTTCTTACACTGGAAGACAGTGTTGACAATGTGACATAAATAGGTTCGGTGTGAACTTCCAGATTGATATTTTTCTCTATGCATCTAGGTGGATGTTTGGGACATCCTAGTGTGTCCTCAATTTTGAAGGTTCATGGTCCAGGGGTCAGAAAGGCATTTTTAAGTGTATCAGAGGGTGTTGATAGTGTTCTTGAGGTTTGACATGAGAGATTCTAACAAATTTGATGATATGGATGGGTTCAAATTTTTTTTTTTTTTTTTATGTTATTCATGATGCTTATGGATATTATTTGATTATTTGCTTGCTGAGTTGGTATTCTACGTTGATTGTGGTGATTATATTTGAAGGTTTTTTAGTTGGTGGTAATTATCTTTATGTTCTTGACCGACTTGAGTAGTAAAACATTTTGTGATGTTCGAGGCATGATTTGTGGAAAGTTTTACTTGCTCGAGGTTGTTGATAAGGATCGTTGCTATATTTTGGCGGTCAAACATGAATTTGAATTGTCATTTTTGGCGTGTGGAATTTTGTTTTGAAATTAGGGTTGAGATGAACTTGTTTATCTTTCAAGGTTGATGAATTGCATATTTTTAGGGGAAAATCATGTGGCATGGACATGTGTGATTACTTGGAGAGAAAGTGTGCAGATCTGTTGAGGGTTGAATCACTTGTCTAAAGGTGGTAGAGAGGATTTGAACAAAGATCTGATTGTAATTCATTGGAACTAACCTAGGCATAAGGTAGTTTCCATTATATAATTCATAAAATTTTAGATTATAATATGATTAATCATTGAAGTAATTTTATATGACAGTGAGCCTTTTGAGTGTTGTATCCCTTTTGTATTTAAACAGTGAGCTCTAGGTAGTATGCATTAATGTGTGTACATTCTCATTTTTAACATGTGTTATACTTATAACATGGTATAGTTCATATTGTGGGTTCCATTCCCACCGTAGTTTTTCCCCTAATAGCTTTTCCATGATAAAATTCTTGTGTTATGTGTTGTGGATGTGTTTTTGATTTACATATGCAAGTCTAATCTATTTATATTAGAAATAAGGGTTTTAAGGTTTAATAGTTTTGAAGCTTAGGAACAAAAAACTCACTCCCCGCCCCTCTTAGTTGTTTTTTGCCACATTTCCTATAATGAAGACTAACATTAATGCATAAATTAATCAATAAACAAAAATACCATAACAAAGACCTTAGATTACTCCATTATTTATTTGATGATGCTAAGTTCAAAAATATCTTTGGCTCAAATTTTTTTGTAGGATAATAAGAAATGATCTTGGAGAGGTTGGATTAGTTGAGGGATGCTAGGCTAAAATAAGTTAGCTTAAAAGTTCCCACGAATTGCTAAGGGCTAGTAGAGCCTATGGTTAATTGTGATGATTTCTTCATTATGGAGAAATTACAAACACTCATGGATAGGAAAGACATTATATTTCATTAGAATGAGCCAAGGAAGGGCAAGTCTAACCTTAAATTTATCAAAAGTTGGGATGGCAACAAAGGTGACATCTAAGGATTTCTTAACAACTTTGATAGGAAAAGTAATAGAACTGTGGGTAGGACAAGTAAAACCATTTAAATTCTTAATCATCACATCTAATTTTTCATAGGAGTCTCAATGTAGGTGTCATGTATAAATATGTTATTTAGTTATAGAATTCACCATCCAAGTAGGGTTAATAAGAACTCCACGAGAGGGAAGATCATTAATCTTTACAACAATGTGAAGAGGCCACCAGGTGCCTTAAGAGTATCCTTAGGATAAAATGTAATGTAGGGTTCATGTTTTTTCTTAGGTTTATATTTGGATTAATAAAAAATATTGAAATAATTGTTGGTCTCGGTATACATATGATCAAAACTCACAGTAGTCATAGATTTGGGAGACTCAACAACATTAGTGAAAGAGGAAGGTAAAGAATGGGTAGACTTAATTGTATTGGTGGAATGTGAAGGTAATGTATTGGTATAGATTTTTAATTTTTTGTTGGGAGGGGAAATGAATTTGTTTCCTTGATCATTAACACCCTCAACAATTATAGTTTTGAAATAAATAACTTCTTGGACAATTGCCTTTAAATGGAAACACTTTTCGGTATCATGACCAAGTTCACAATGAGATTGACAAAAGGATTTGGTACAAAGGATTTAGATGTTTATTTGGATAGATCAATTGTTTTAATGGGAGGAAGTGTTAAAATATTAGCATTAATGAACTTCAACATCACATTATGCAAAGATTCAGAAAGAGATGTAAAATGATATGGTTTAAAAATAGATGAATGATGAGCCACAACTTTGGATACTACTGCCACTTGCGCATCAATATTTTTTGATGAATTATTGATCTTGATGAAGCCTTTAGATTTTTGAAACTTTTGGAATGGCAAGGATGTGACATCACTCTTATCAACCAGAGTCATTGGAGTGGAGCTCTCAAATTGACACACTTGAAGCTGATAATTATGAAGTACTACACACAATTGGGTAAAATTAGTAAATTCAGAAAGAAATATCTTATCTCTAATGTATTTTTGCAAATTACAAATGAAAATACATTGCACATCAATATCAAACACAAGATAAGAAATTTGAGCATGCAAATGTTTAAATCTGCCAATGAAAGAAGCTACTTTTTCTTTAACACCTTGTTTACAATGCATCAAATCCGTAAAATAAATTTTAGTACCAATTTTATTTTGGAACTATTGAATGAAATATTAGCAAGATTTTGAAAGGATTCAATGGAATACAGAGGTAAACAACAATACTATTGTAAGGCTTTATCTCTAAATATTATAGTAAACAATTTAGCCACGAGTTTATGTTCGTGAGAGAAGTCACTACACAATGTTTGGAATGTTTTCACATGAGTCAAGGGATCAGCTCCTCTAGTATAAGTCTCTAGATTAGTTATTTTTGTGTATTGAAGAATAAAAACATGAATGATATCTAATGACAAAGTAATAGCAATGTCACAAGTTGGAATGTTGAATTTGGATTGAGTCATGGAGGCAATTTATTGTTGTAAGGAAGACATGGCTTGGGAAAGACTATTGATAGTGGATTTATGGAAAGATTGGTATAGAACATATGTGAAATATTTGGAGTTTTATGAGAACTAGAAGGAGAATTGGAATATGAAAATGACACATTATTGTAAGTAGGTATGGATGATGGTTGTGAAATATATTGAACACTTGTAGGAATGATAGGATTAGGAAAACTTCCAAAGCTAATATTTGTAGCATAAATGTTTGAAATGGATGTAGTCATGAGAGGTGGAGTGTATGTAGGAATACTAGGTAATGAAGTAAAAATGAGAATGGAAGTCTTAATACTAGTATTAAGTTGAGATAAACCAATATCTTGAGCACAATCTTTGATAGGTTTAGCATTGACATGAATAAGACAAGAAATAACTTTAAAATCAACACCATTCTCATAATTGTGAATCAACTTCCTCATACATTCTACTAAACAGATTAATTCCATATTAGAATTCTTTTGACCTAACCATTTATCAAAATTTTCACAATAATGGGAGAGATTTTGGACTTGGATAGGAAGCACTCTTAAGGTTTCATTGTCATCATGAGAAGCGTGGGAAGAGAGATTATCAACAATAGTGAGAATTTCATTAGTAGGCATAGTGGTATCATCAACATTCCTATGGAACATAGAGGACTCAGGATCAAAGGAACCCATAAGTCTACAACTTATTCTCACCATAATGCTATAGGTAGGACTCAAGGATATGATACTCATGCACAAGGTAATGAAAGGAAGACATGTATAAATAATGAAAATATAAGTAGAAAATCTATAATAAAGATGAAAACACTCATCAAGTCTATGAAACATAAATGTAATTAACCATAATTTCACATGAAACCTAATGAATATCACATCTAACTATGAAATAAAAAGTGGAATGTAATGCATAAGATCTAGACATAAAATAGAAAATGGAAATGTCATGCCCGGGTTCACCAAAATGTAATATAAAAGAGTGTGGGTAGGAGGACAACAAGGAGTTATAGAGTGGTTCCCTAATGAAATACCTAGCCAATTCTTAATTACATAAGAAGGAATATGACCCACTAGGCCCAAGTTAGACTCAAGCACTAAGCAGGTGTAGTGATCCTTCATTTGTAAATGTGTTGTGGAATTAATTACAGGGATATGAATGGATGATGCAAGATAGAAGGATAGATAGGAGGAAAAGACAATACACAAATTCAAAAAGATCAAAAAACTCAATATAGATGCTAGGAACAGGGACTAGATGATGTAACTAACTTGAAAAATTTATCTAAAGTTGTTTTCGAGGGACTAGGTCACTTGGGCCGACCTGTTCCTTACACTTCTAATTATTTTCACTTGTAGATTATCCGTGAGCTCCTAAACTTCCCAGATCTGATCTGGTGCAAGGGTCACTTGTACTTACACACAAAAAACAAGGAAATATTATGTAGAGAGGGGTATTCCATAGTAAAACCCTGACCGAGTAATAAACCTTGAAATAGAAATGAAATATGCATGAAAGGAAATCTTGTAAATATAAATTAGATATTGGATCTACAATGTAAATGTATACACCTTCATAAATAGACTTTAAGGTCATAATGTATATGATGATTCTTGAAATTGCTTGTATATTTTTTTACATAGTTATTGGATTTTAAAATGTAGCAAAGAATCAAGGATGCCCTTCACAAATGCATAGATCTGCAAATAATCCTCAAAGATCTTCAATGTTTTTATGCTTGATTGAATCTTACCTTGAAGAATGGACCAATGAATGTAGATGGATAAAGGATATTCTTGCTTGATCTAGGTATCCTTTACTTGGCCTTAATGAGGGAGAGGATCTTGCTACTATGGAGAATATTACCTTCAAAGGATGCCTTGGATGCTTAAAATCTTGCTTGAGAATGCTTGGATGCTTGAATGCTTCTTGAAATTGATTGTGATTTTAAATCTTGATCATGGTTACCAAAATGAGGAGAGATGGGTTGTTTATATACCTCTCACAATATTTTGGATCTCAAAAACCAAAGGAATCCAATGAGATATTAGATTTCCTGCTTAATAAATGAGATAGACCCCCAATTTGAATTTTGGGGAAAACCAAGGGACCCCAAAATGCATGGAAATTTGGTCCATGAGTTGGGAAGGTGGAGAAAATATTGGAATGATAAAAAATACAGAGTTTGATCAAGTGTAATGGAAATGAGAACTTGAGAACACTAAAATGGAGCCTAAGTGAGCATCTAATCATAGGTGTTTACAATTTAGGATGGTACAAAGATAAAGTGCCTTGTCTCTGCTAACACATTTTGTATAATGCATGCAGATACAAAGTAGGTGCATTGAAATATAAAGTCTTATTGGATGAGAAAAATTGTCCTTGAATAGCTTTGATGTAGGCATTATAACTAGTTTTTTTGTTCTAATTCATGCTTATTTTATTCATTTAGAATTTTATTTCAAAATAATCATAAGTTTCATAGTGTTAATATTGTGATGTAGAAAATTGTGATCAATGGTAGACCACCAAGTTATAGATACATTGAAATACAAAACACTCTAACAAAGTGAATCCGATTAGCACGACCAAAGAGTAAGGGTGTCAATTCATGATTTACACAATGTAGGTTTTTGGATTTATTATGAAGTAAATGTTAAAGATATGTAAATATGATATGTGAATGTAATAAATGAATAAATTAAATTAAATTAGATCTATGAGAGAATGTGAAAGAGGAAGGAAGGATGAACTCTCCTTTAAAATAGGAAGGAGAGGGTTGACCTTCAGATCTGAGATTGTCAGTCATAGAAATGTCAAAATAAAAATTAGTTCTAGATCTGGCACCCTGACACCTATAACTTATGATTGTGAAAATTATAGATCCAAAGGAATATGTTGAACAAATTTGACCTCTTCTAGGACTATGTTGAATAAAGTCAACCTAGTCTTTTTAACTCCAAAACTTATGAAACTTGCATAGGACCTGTGTTTGGTTCTCATATTCCTGAATCTGGCTTTGAAACTCTAAAAACCTACTCCTACATACAGAAAACAAGGGGAAGAAGGTTTTGGGGAGGGGTTTTACTTTGTCAAACCCCTGTATAGGAATCAACCTTGAATTTAAATAAATTAAGTTGGAGAAAAAGTTGTAATGTAGTAGAGATTAGATCTAAATAATGGAATATATCATACCATGTAGATACAATTGTCTCTAAGTATGTGATCAAGAATGTTGATGCAATAAAATTGAATCAACACAAAAACCAAAAGGAAATAATGTAAGATCAAACCTCATGTAGTAGATGTTGTAATTTTCCACAATGTTGGATTTGAAGAAGAAAGAATAGAAGAAGACTTTGATGAATGAATGTAGATCTCCTTCCTTGATTGCAAACTCCTTTGATTGACCTCCAATGGGGGAAAGGAGATAGATCTATGGAAAAAAATGCCTTGAATACATGATGTAAATAATGGAATGAAGACTTTAAATTCTTGATGGATTCCTTGCACTTGAATGCTTGATGGGATTGAATGCTTGGTAATGGATGCTTTAAAATATACACTTGCTAGAACTTGGATCTCTTGAATGCACATTAATAGCTCAGATTTACATGATAATGGATTGTAGATATAAAAATGAGAGGAAGAGGTATCCTTTTATACACATTTTTTCATCTTAGATCTTGCAGACAAACCTCAATTAAGCACATAGGAGAAATACCCCTGCATTGAGCCCGGAGCCCAATAAAATGAAAATCCCTAGGACAAGGTTGAATTGGCTCAACCTTAACCAGGACAAGGTTAACTTGAGTCAAAATTTTCAAAGAAAAGTTTTCCCAGGACCTAGGGTGTTGAATTAATGGAATGATGTGTACTGAGAGGGGAGGGGTGAATCGGTACCCTTTAAATTTTTTAGTCAATTAACCTTAATCCTTTAGTAATCAATTTCTTATATTACTGACTATATGTTCTATTCTTATCTTATGCATGTTATATCAATTCATAAACTTAATTTTCATGTAGACATTCATAGAAACATTCATGAAATGTAATGACACATGACAAAAGATTTGGTAATGCATAAAACCCCTGTTAGAAGGTAAAAACTATGGTGGGGATGAAACCCACAAAACTGCACTATCTGCAGAATGGAAGGGGCCAATTAAGGCTTACAAGTTTGATCACTTATGATGATCTTACCCTGTTAGGAGTAACATGTTTAGAATTCTTAAGGTCTACTCTGTTAAGATCTTTAGCAACACTATTTAGTGTGCACTCAGTTAAGAGGTCTACAAAGGATTGTTAAATCCACCTTCTCAATGGATTTATCTATTTTCTACACTTGTTAGAATGTAGTCAAAATACTTATTGACCTGAGTGTATGCAATTTAGAATTGTTGATTATAGATCCATTAAATATTAAAATATGATGTATCACCTATAGTGATTAATTAATACCTCTGTTATACTCGGTAGCCTTGGATCTTGTTCTTGGTATCTGAATTCATCTTTTGTTGTCCTTCTGCATAAAACTCTATCTCTGATCCATAGAAGTGTCTGTGGCTACAATCATCATCACATCATCATCATTCTGATTGATTACACATCTATTTATACATTGAATTTTACCTAAATGAGTTTCACACTTTTACAATGTTAACTCTATGATCAAAGGTTTACAACTTGACCTCGATCTCCTAGTTTGCATGTTTTCAATCAGTTAGCCTGATTAAAACAATTACAATTACTTTAATTTTCCCTCAAGAAATGGATTTAAAGCTAAGCTTTAATCTAAATATAAAACTTAAATGTTTTATCTGACATGTAAGTCAGATCCACATTTCTTGGAATAAGACTATCTCTCGATATACTGGTGCTCGGGTTTTCTTTGTAGTCTTCCTATGGGGTTGCTCTGTAGACTATCCATTGGGTTCCTCTATTATCTTCTTGTTGGGTTTCTCTACCGGGTTACTCTGTCGGGTTCCACTTCAACATTTTTGGGTTTCACTTGTAAACTGTGTCGTCGGTTTACATTGTAACTTGCTCTTTTAGGTTACACTATAAACTTTGTTGTCAGGTTCCCTTGTAAAGTTGTCTACCAGGTTGTACTAAAACTTGTCTTTCGGTGATCATGTACCAACGGTTGAAAACTATTTTCCCTTGTATACTAATGGAAAAATATGTCATCAGTCTCCCCCTTTTGACATTAGTATAAAGAAAAACTAATATGTGCAAAACTAAAATGTTTAGTATGTACACCATGTAATCACCTTGTTAGTATGACTCCTCCTATGTGCATTCTGATATAGTATATCTACATGTATATATACACTTTCCTTTATACTATTTCCTCTTTTCATTATTTCCCCCTTTTACCTTATCTCTTTATGACATATTATTTCCTCCTTTTTTTGATAATAAGGAAAAAGGTGTAAATACTTACAACTTGTCAAAAATGTAGGAATGGGAGTTCTCCATGTCTTCCATCATTTTCTCCCACTTTTATTTAAGGTATTCCAGGTCAATGTGCTGCAATGTAATTCTTGTGTGCATATCATAGATACTATTAGTGACAAACATCTCTGGGGTGGCAATCAATTGTCTTTCCAATGTCATATGATGTTGTAGTAGTGTAAGATTCGGTAGGATAGAGCTTGAAGCTTGGTTACCTCATCTCTAAACTTTGATTCTGCCTCTAAAATCTCAAGTCTCAACTTTTTATCTTCCATAATCTTTGCATAATGCAACATGATTGCATTGTTAGTGGTGGTAAGACCTTGTGCACTAGCATTTAGATCTGCATCTATTTGTGCAATCTTTTCACTATTCTCCTTAGTGAATTGCTCTATTGTGCATAAATTCTGAACTAAAGTTATAGCTTCTGAAATGATTGGTTCTAATTCATTTACCAATTTAGATAGATTTATCTGGTTCTCTGCCACTTCTTGGCTGATTTTCTTTATCAATTTGTATTGGTATTTTTGTTCTGCATATTCTTCTATTGCCTTCTCTGCATCTACATTTTGTGATGTGATGGCTTCGGTATGAACTTCTAATTGATCAATGATAGAAGCATTTTGATCAATGTATGTATCAAGTATAATTTGTTTTAGTATGTCCTTGGTTGTCTCTAGTACCTGTGAGTCCTTGGTCTCCTTCTTAAGATTATCTTGGATAGCTTTCCTTTTACAAAGTTTTTCATACTTTGTAAGTGACTCTGGATCCAATGTCCTCGGATCACAATCTGGTATTTCAATGATTTTATCCAGGGTGACTGGATTCTTGTTCTTGTTCTTATTTTTCATTGAAAGTGTAGTGGAGGCACCTATATGCAGTATCATAGCAAGTTCCTTTTCTTGGTCTGATGTGCTTGATGAACGCTTTGAGGGTGTAGTGCCTTTTATCTTCTACTCGGTGTCTACCTATCAGTTTGGTGTGGACGTCTCCACATCAACCTTTTCTTTATCTACAACTTCTCCTTTGGTATCCTTAGGAGTGAAATCACCTAGCTTCTCTTCTTCACCTTTATCTTTATGTTCTCCATATCTTTCTTTCTATTCTTCATTTGTTACATTCTGCTCATCAATTGTATTTTTCAATTCCTCTTCACCCTTATCCTCGGGTATGCTTGCATCATGCTCTAGTGTTGTATCTCTTGTTTCTGTCATTATATTGATATATTGTATCAATAATAGCATTTATCCTGGTATATTCACCTATGCAGCTTCCATTGTTGTGTCCTATTCTTTGGGCTGGTCGAAGGTAATAGTAACATCTTCATCTGCCTTTGCTTGTTCGGAAGGATCTTCAATGATATCTATTATTGTTACATCTTGGTCTGTGACATTTGTTGTGTCCTGTAATGACTACAAAATTTGAGGAATGTCATCCATTACTTTACTAGCCTCGGTGTTCAATTCAACTTGATTTTCATCCTCAGTGTCATTTAAAAGTATGTGCTCCAGGGTTAGTTTAGGTTGATTTTCTTCATTATGAGGCTTGTCGATGAGTTCTAATACTCTCTTGAGGCTTGTGTCCTCTTTAGTTACATTGAGTATTTTCCTCCAAGCATCCTCACTTTCTCTATCAATCTCAATTAAGTTTCCCTACAGTACTTTTCAGGCTCTTAATTTTGCTAAGAACTTCTTTGAATGTAACTTCATTATTTCTTCAATTTCTTCCATTTTAGACTCGGGTGGCATAACAGAAACTAGGGATATTTCCCTTATCTATTTTTTAGAATTTAATGCAAATGTCTACCTTGCTGATAGCCTATCTAGAAGTTCTTGTGACATTTTATTTTCAAACTGTATGGGAACATATTTGAATTTACACATTGTTGTGATGATGGCTTCTTCTATCTTGTTCTGATCCTCGGGATTCAGAGCTAGCCATTTTCTAATCTTAGGCTCAGTTATTGAGCATGAACTAATGATTGATTTAGTAATATCATCAATTGTAGTAGGAATTTTATTCTTTACAGGTTTTTCATCTTTTTTAGTGTCCTTTATATCTTCCTTTGTTCGGATTAGTCTTTTTCTTCTCTTTGGTTCTGAAGTTTGTCCAGTTTGAGGCTTCCTTTTGTAAGTCTTCACTTTTCCTTTCTTAACTGGTGATGAAATTTCATCTTTAGTTGTCTGAATCCTTTTCTAAGATGCAACAGTAGTTCTTGGCTTCTTTGGGGGTGGTGCATCAGACTCTGTTGATTCGGAGTTACTTACTTGTTCATCTTCACCGATGAGAGATTGTCCCTCGGTGTCTTATTGTTCTATTTCTTCTTCATTGACTGACAAATTCTTTTCAAGTGTCTTGACCATTTTGGCCTTCTTTCAGTTGATCTTCTTCACAACTAGGCTGGTCTTTATTCTTTCCTTAGCCTCTTCATAGGTTCCAAAACTTGGTTGTGACTTGTCCAATGGTTCATTTAACAATACTTCAATAGCATTGGTTGCTTGATCTATGTTGATCTCATAGTCAAGTGGTGCTAACCATGTTGTCCTCAGTACATCTGGTTTGATCAAGGTGGTTTCAGTGTCCACCATAAAATAAATATCAATCTTATATTTTTCTACTAGTTTTTTTGGTATCCTCATGATTTTTTGCATCTTGTCCTTGAATCTAGTGAAATGTTCATCCATGACTAATGTAAAGTTGTCACCTAGTGACTTGATGAATTCACTAATTTGAATTATCACTGGTTGGGTAGTATCCCAGTTGACATTACTGATAGATGGAAATAATTATTGAAAGCATAAAAACATGCACATAAGAAGTGATCTGAACTTACATTAATTGGACTTTGCAGACCTGATTGTCCTCAAGTTCTCATCTAACTACTTCAGTAGAAGCTCAAATTGATCCAACTGTAATCCCTTCTTCACAATTTGTTAGTAATAACTAAGGGGGGGGGGTGAATCAGTGGCCTCAAAAATTTTATGCTTTAAACTTTAACCACCAATAAAATACATCTTAGATTATTAAGTCCCTACAAGATGTATGCCATGAAATACTAATAATGATTTAACTGTCTGTTGGTTTTCCTTGTCTGTCCTTATTCTCCTTGATTATCGATAAGTAGTAAAACTATTTACCGATACTCAGTAAATATGCAGAGTATACCAATCAATCCAGAAATGCATATGTAAAATGTAAAACAATACAATAATAAGCCATACACACATAACACATGGATTTTAACGTGGAAACCCTATTAAGGGAAAAACCACTGGGACCGGTACCCCAAATTTTCACTCTTCTGAAGTGAGCCCTGTTAGGAGCCAACCCTGTTAAAGGTTACAAACACACTGTTAGGTGTGACCTTGTTAGAGGATTTTATACATAGAGGTTGTCACTTAGTATCGGGAATCTATTTGCTACCATCCTTGAACCAGCCTCCTTCTTAGACTATCAATAGGATTTAGGAAAATCTTGCTACCATCCTTGAATCAACCTTCTTCTTAGGTTGTCAATAGGATTTATGCAATTTCAATGCTACTTTCATGAATCAACCTTTTTGGCACTCCTTGGGATGTAC
>MU225041.1:625248-647808 GCA_018584345.1 Thuja plicata | reverse complement strand
ATCTATTTAAGTACATTACCTCTTTGATCAATGTATCAATTCAATTCTTTGTGCTCCACACTTTCTGCTCTGTGATGCTGTGCTTCACTGTTCGTCGGTGTCTGCAGAATTCTTTAGCTCTCCTTCAACTTGATTGATCAAGACTGTATGAAGTTATCCTTCATCAGTTTCTCTTTAGCGTCCTCTTTCTATTCACTCCCCTTCCCATGTATGTGATTGCAGAAATGAATTATGCTTGTCTCTTATATAGACATGATATTCCTTGTTTCTTGATTCTTGATTCTTGATTCTTGGCGTGAAAAACAATCCAACCAATTTGATTTAAAGCTTTAACTCCTAATTTATCTCGTAGTTATCTTCTTGCCAATTGTACAAATCTTCTTTAAATCAATTACTTAAATCTGGTCGAATAAAACAAATAAAACAACTAGTTAAGTCTATCCTTAAGCTTTGCCAGCTAGATATTTTGTCATTTTGTAAACTCTTTGTTCTGTCAGTCAACTCTATAGTTAGTCATCGGTGACGACTACCAGTTCCGTCGGTGTGACTCCAGTCAGCTTTGGGATCTCTGTGCATTGGGCATCATTGGATTTTTCTCGTCAGGAAACTCTATTTTCAACTCGTTGGGCATCCTGTGATTTTTCTTCGTCGGGCAACACTGTCTTCTACTCATCGGGTATCACTATGAATTTTGTTCTTTGCCTTTACCAATAGTGTGCACTCCATTGGTTTTGTCTGTCACTTAGTGAATACTTGACTTTTATGCATTGCTGAAAGAATAATCTCTGTTCCATTGATTCTCTAAAGTCTTTGGCATTATTTACATGACCGTACAGATGATATCAAGTTGACATCAATGACTATACAAAACATTAACTGATTTAATGTCTTGCATCATCTTCAACTTAACATTATCAAACATTCAATCAGTTACATGTCATCAATCTCTCCCTTTGGCATTGATGAAACATACTATATTATCACACTATACTATTTCTAATACAATATGAAATACAATTGTTGAGATTCATCAAATTACCAAACACTTTTTTTTTATAACCGATAAAAATGTCTAACCGCCGGTAAGCTCTGTGTTAGCTTAGATTTGATTCTTGCATCTTTCTATGTTTCTTGTTCTGATGTGTTGCGTCCTTGCATTGTGTCAATATCTCTCTTTTGACTATTCTTCTTCTTTGATGTCTCTATCTTTTGTAAGCAACTCTCTCTGATCTATTTAAGTACATTACCTCTCTGATCAATGTATCAATTCAATTATTTGTGCTCCACACTTTCTACTCTGTGATGCTGTGCTTCACTGTTCATCAGTGTTTGCATAATTCTTTAGCTCTCCTTTAGCTTGATTGATTAGGACTATATGAAGATATCCTTCATTAGTTTCTCTTTAGAATCCTCTTTCTATTCACTCCCCTTCCCGTGTATGTGATTGCAAAAATGAATTATGCTTGTCTCTTATATAGACATGATATTCCATGTTTCTTGATTCTTGGTGTGAAAAACAATCCAGCCAATCTGCTTTAAAGCTTTAACTCCTGATTTATCTCATAGTTATCTTCTTGCCAACTGTACAAATAATATTTAAATCAATTACTTATCTCTGGTCGAATAAAATAAATAAAACAACCAGTTAAGTCTATCCTTAAGCTCTGCCAGCTAGATATTTTGTCATTTTCTGAACTCTTTGTTCTGTCGGTCAACTCTGCAGTTAGTCATTGGTGACAACTGCCAGTTCCATCGGTGTGACTCCAGTCAGCTTCAGGATCTCCATCTGTTAGGCATCATTGGATTTTTCTTGTTAGGCAAATCTGTTTTCAACTCACCGGGCAACACTGTCTTCTTCTTGTCGGGTATCACTATGAATTTTGTTCTTTGCCTTTATCGATGGTGTGCACTCCGTTAGTGTTGTCTGTCACTTAGTGAATAATTGAATTTTATGCATTGCTGAAAGAATAATCTCTATTCCATTGATTCTCTAAAGTCTTTGGCATTATGTACATGAACGTACAGATGATATCAAGTTGACATCAATGACAATACAAACCATTAACTGATTTAATGTATTGCATCATCTTCAACTTAACATTATCAAACATTCAATCAGTTACATGTCATCACAATCTTGTGGTCAATGTCAACTACTCCACATGCAATGATGTTCATCCTGCTAGCTTGGAATATCTTTTATCCTAGCACACTTGCCCCAAATTTCAGTTCGGGATCTTTGATAAAATTCACCTTTAATCCTATGCCATCCAATTCTACACCTGTCATCTTCTTAATATCGGGATGAGGAGGGTGTTTAAGTTCCTTGGCCTTGTCAGTTAAAGGATAACCAGTCACTGCATGTATCACATCCCCTGTGATTCATTTTGGCTTGTCCAACCACATGTTTCTGTCATGCACTCTGCTCAACACTATTCAGATCCACTCGGTTTTAAACTTCCTTGGGAACATTAGGGCATTTGTCAGCCCTTTCACCTCAATGTGTTTATGCTCATCCTTGATGGTTCCATTTGTGCAAAGCTTCTTGTAAGATTGCTCAACCTCAAGATCTCCTATCTTGGCGATCTTGCAATGTATGTATGCCCGAACATCCTTGACGAGAAAAACCCTAGGTGATATGCTTGAGAATGCTCCAGCATCGTCGGGTTACGAAACAACCTCTAGACATAACTTGTATTTAGGTTCTTCACAAGTGGAGTTCTTGATCAAATTAACCTTCTTATCCTTGGTGTTCTTGATCTTGGTTACACGGGATGTGGTTGCCATGATTTTGCAAATTTAAGGATTTTCCCATAAAACAAATTGTGAGCTCGGTGATTCTAGTTACTCACTTGTTCTGCGGTAGTTGTTGAAGATCAGAATCTGTCGTAGTAGCTGTGAAGGTGCTCATGAATCTCTCTGCAATATTTTCACCTTTGGTCACTCTGCTTGGCTCTTCTCTTTTCTCTCAAAAATTGGTGAATGAAATGAGGTCTCCCTCATCCTTTTTATAGACAATGCCCTAAGTAGCACATTTAATGCTTTACCTACTTGTCAGGTGTCGAAGATGGATTCGCTCAGGTATTACACAAAATTTTGGCTCGGGGTAAGTAACAACTCACTTAACCTTTCATAGGTTTACCAACAGTGATTGGTAAGTGGCAAAGACTTCAATATCTTTTACATGATTACTGACAAGTCTCGGGTTACATTGTTTACTTGGCTTTCATATGTATACTGACGATTCTCGGTATGTATTGACCGATGATATTGTATTCACAAAATCATAAAAAGTAATACCATAGTGTATCTTTATTCATGCTAGTTTGGCATTTTATCTATGTAAAATGGAACTGATGTGAAATATAGCTTAGTATAGTGCAGTTCCACACTTACTTGTTCATCTTAGGTGGTGGTGGTGATGTCACCAGATCCATTGGATAAGGTTTCACCAATTGTATTGCTTGGTCTAGCATCATCAACATTTGTAGCTTTCCTCCACATTTTGTTTCTCATCTTCCTAAAGTCTTCAATGGTGTTTCCATTGGGAAAAGTGCTTGTCTTTGTCACTCAGTCTCTGCAATCCTTTCTTAGATGACCAACTTAATGACACTATAAGCATGCCATTCCAGTGTTTATCCAGATTCTAGACCTTGTAATCCATTTTCTCATGCAGTTTGTAGATGTGTCCATATCTACCACATGATGTGCAGTTTGTCCATGTGTTGTAATCCAAAACATATGAGTTACGGACTCTTTTTGGTTGATAAGCATTTTCTTGTTCTTTTGGCTTCCATGCTTTCTTTTTCTTCTTCTTGCATTCAAGAGATGTGTGCCCATGAATTTTGCAAGTAGGACAATATTTTTCCATGTAGGTTTCCTTCTTTGGTTGTTTCACCTTAGATTTATATTCATATGATTTATGTCCTTTCTTGTTACAATTATAACAATTTCCAATGAATGTAGAAGTGGATTTAGGAATACCTTTAGTTTTGCTTCTGCAAACATTTGACGCGTGGGATGGTTTTCCATAGTGATTGCATGATTTCCTCCTTGGTCTTGGATTTGTGTAGACATCTTTTGGATTATCTTGGTATGGCAATTCTCCATGCTCAATATACCCTAGTCTGGTATTGTTGTTAACTCTTCTTTTTCCATCTAGAAAATCATCTATTCTTTTTGTACTTTCTTCAGCTCTCTTGATTGTGTCATTGTGTTGTTGTTGAATTTGTACTTCATGCTTTAGTCTTTCATTTTATTCTCTTAGCTCACCAATAGATTCTAATTTTCCATTGAGTTCTATGTTCATTTAGTTTTCCTCCTAACTCATAAGAATAATCTGATTGGTGATCTCATGATGATGTCCAGTAAGTCTTTGTATTTTTGACTCTTTTTCTTGTAGCTTTTCAGTGACCTTCCTTCTGTCATCAATAACTAATGTTCTTTCTTTCTCATCTTGTTTAGAATTATTCATAACCTTAATCATCCTTACCACCTGTGTCTCTTGACTGATTTGCAGTGATTTCACTTGTCCAGCTAGATGATGATTGATTTCATTTAAACTTGTAATGATTCCTTCAGATATGTTTGATATATTGCTAGATGTAGATCCTGTTGACTCAAATAAATTAGGCATCTCTTCTTCATGATAGTTTGTTTCATTATAGCAAGATGCCATAACCTTTCTTTCATCCAGTAGCTCTCTCATCTTTACTCTAGCTTCTTTATATTCCTTATAGAAGATCTGTATCTCTAACTTCTGATTCTCAATACTCTTGTCTAGCTTATACCTTTCCATTGTATGATCTTTTCTCTCAAGTTATTTAAACTTTTCCAAATAATATATCTAGCTCTCATACCAATTTTTGGAATAATGGAATGGTGTGTACTGAGAGGGGAGGGATGAATTAGTACCCTTTGAAATTTTTAGTCAATTAACCTTAATCCTTTAGAAACCAATTCCTTGTATTACCGATCATATGTGCTATTCTTATCTTATGCATGTTATATTAATTTATAAACTTAATTTGCATGTAGACATTCATAGAAACATTCATGAAATGTAATTACACATGGCATAAGATTTGGTAACGTAGAAAACCCCTGTTATAAGGTAAAAACTATGGTGGGGATGAAACCCACAAAACTTCACTATCTGCAAAATGGAAGGGGCCAGTTAAGGCTTACAAGTTTGATCACTTATGATGATCTTACCCTGTTAGGAGTAACATATTTAGACTGGTTAAGGTCTACTCTGTTAAGAGATTTAGTAACACTATTTAGTGTGCACTTGGTTAAGAGGTTTACAAAGGATTTTTAAATCCACCTTCTCAAAGGATTTCTTCTATTTGCTACACTTGTTAGAATGTAGTCAAAACTACTTATTGACCTGAGTGTATGCAATATAGAATTGCTGATTATAGATCCATTAAAGATTACAATATGATGTATCACCTATAGTGACTAATTAATACCTCTGTTCTGCTTGGTAGCCTTGGATCTTGTTCTCGGTAACTGAATTCATCTTTTGCTATCCCTCTGCATAAATTTTTTTTTATAATCCATATAAGTGTCTGCGGATACAATCATCATCACATCATAATCATTATGATTGATTACACATCTATTTATACATTGAATTTGACCTAAATGAGTTTCATGCTTTTACAATCTTAACTCTATGATCAAAGGTTTACAACTTGACCTTGATCTCCTAGTTTGCATGTTTTCAATCAATTAGACTAATTAAAACAATTACAAGAACTTTAATTGTCCCTCAAGAAATAGATTTAAAGCTAACCTATAAGCGAAGTATAAAACTTAAATGTTTTATCTGACGTGTAAGTCAGATCCATATTTCTCAGAATAAAACTATCTCTTGGTATACTGGTGCTTGGGTTTTCTCTGTAGTCTACCTGTCGGGTTGCTTTGTAGACTATCTGTTGGGTTCCTTTGTTATCTTCTTGTTAGGTTCCTTTGTCGGGTTACTCTGTTGGGTTCCACTTTGATATATTTGGGTTGCACTTTTAAACTATGTTGTCAGTTTACATTGTAACCTATTTTGTTGGGTTACACTATAAACTTTGTAGTCGGGTTCCCTTGTGAAGTTGTCTATCGGGTTGTACTAAAACATGTCTTTTGGTGATCATGTACCGATGGCTCAAAATTATTTTCCCTTGTATACTAATGGAAAAATATGTTATCATAGGGTTGTGTGCCAAGAAGGGGACTTGAAAACCTTAGTCTACTATAAAATCATAGCATATCCCGAAATCTTAAAATGCATAGGACCTAGGTGGAAAATGAATTATGTCGATAGATGGAAAATGAGAAAATATGCATAGAAATTAAATCCAACCTCGAGTTTGAAGGAGGGGGACCTATATTTGAATTATGTATGCATTTAGGTACAATATGAGATCCTACCATAAGAAACACACTAAAGTAGGCTCAAAATGGTCCCAAAATGAGCATAAATTAGGTGCTTACCTTTTAAGATGGTACATTTATCCCCCACTTTAGCGGGAGTGTAAGACAAGCTCATGGTCATGGTAAAGGAAGAGAAGAAGAGGGAAAGAGAGAGATGATGATAGGTGAATTTAAAATAGAAAAGACATCACTAAGTTTAAGGACATAAACCCCAAACCAAGGATCTTAGCTCCACATCCATGCACAAGAGAACAAAAACAAAAATAAAAAAGAAAAGACAAAAGACACAAAATAACTAAAACGATACTCCAAATCAAATATTGAAGGAGATATCTTCCAAAAATGTCCCATCCACTACTATCATGTATAGAAATCTATTGCAAGAGCACAAGTGATCACATAGGAAGAACAAGAGCATCACCAAAGATGATACAAATTTCATGGTCTAACCTACTAGCAGAACCATGAGAGAAAAGAGAGAGAGTCCATAAATCCAATAGATGTAGAAAATTGTGTTATGTTAGGTGATCCATGGAGAGAGAAGAGAAAGAAAGGAGAATTGATAGCTTAGCAAATTGTGTTATGCTAGTCAATTCTAGTCAATTCTACCTTGAGAAATTTGTGCACAGGGCAGCTTGTGGGATTAGTCTTATGGAGGATCCATGTCTAGGGATTAGTATTATGGAAATTCTATATGAATCAATGTTCAAGGATTAGTCTTGTGGAAACTATGTATGAATCCATGTCTAGGGATTAGTCTTAGAATTTCCATATGGATCCATGTTCAGGAATTAGTCTCTATGGAAATTTACATGTGAATCCATAAAAAGTGATTAGTCTATAGAGAGAAAAATGCATGCAATGTACATGGGAGGCTATATGTATGCCCCCTCCTTATGATGACAACTCAAGATACATCATGAGGAAGAGAATCAAGGATACCTACTTCTAACAACAACAAGAAGATATCCTTAAGCAACAATATATGTCATAAACTTAGCTAAGAGTGTTGACTCTTACGAGCTAAGAAAATATATAATCATGAAAGAATATTTTTCTTGTTGGAAGAGACCCTTGAAAGGAAGACATTTGTAGACACCCAAAAATGTCCTAATTCCTCTATTTATTGAATTATTTATTTAATTAATTCATTAGTCTTTTCATCCATTATTCAAATAATTCATTAATCATTTCTTTCTAAAATTAAATAAATTCTTATTTATTTAATTAAGCCTTTTTTTCTAAGCCTAATTTATCTATTTATTAAATAAGCACTTTTCTTTATTTTCTAATTCATTTTAATCCTCTTCTTTTCATTTTAGCCAATCATGTGCAATCACATGGATCAACTCCTAAACCTTTCTCCACATTCCACTTGTCATTCATCTCTTCATTTGATCTCCCCCACTTAAAAAGTCAGTAACTCCCTTCTACTGGCTCTTGATCCTAGTCACTCATCCCTTTTGCCTCTTAATCTCCTTCACACACGCCAAAACCCTACCTAAAACTTCTAAAAATATATAAAAGGGAATCCTCACTCCTCATTTTCAACTATTGTAAGCTAAAGCATTCTTGAGCACTTGAGCACTTCATAGCTTCATTGGTAGTTTAGATTTGTTTGAACATTTGTATTAGATAATCTAGATATCATATGTCAGGTAATGGAATGAATCTAGTTATTATTCAATCTTGCATTTATCTCATAGTTTAATTCTACATTCATTTTAGATTAATCTTGCATCTATCATTATAGCTTAATATGGCATTCTTCTTTTAGGTCAATCTTTGCATTCTCATTTTGTGAAGCTTGGGACAAGTTCTTCATACTTGTTCACAATCACTTCACTCATCATAGCTTTCATCTTAAGATTTCCTATTCTTTCGCATGAAAGCTTCATACTAAGATTATTTTATTGTTTTGGGAGAGCACACCCACAAATTCTCTAAGAGAAAATCAAACAAGGTTGATTGGGTGCCCTTGTTTTAGCTCATTAGAGGTTGTGGTGTAAATCGTAGTGTGTTGTGAGTTTAGTTTGAATATGTTTAGTGTAGTTTGAATCTTTTTTTGCCTAAATTTTCATGTTTCATCTTTTAAAACACTAACATTAATTTTACCGCATACATTTTGGCACGCCCGGTGGGACCCACATCTTGATTTAGCTCCACTTTTTTTAATTTTCATTATTTTTCAGTCGGACTGCGGAATTGGCATCTTTGCACATTTGCTTCTTCGCATTAGCATTTCTGTAGACTTGTGTCTCTGCATTTGCATATCTGTAGATTGACGTCTATCAATTGGCGTCTCTGTCTGTACATTGGCATCTCTGATTGGAAAGAGTTTTGCATTTTGCATCTTGATTTTAGGGCTCCTATCTACACTTTCTAAGGTTTCTAGGGTTGTTTACTCTCTGGTTTATGATAGTAGAGGATTTTTTTGAACTTTCATGTTGATTAGATCTCAAATTTCTGAAACCCTAGTTCTTTATTTTCCCTTTGGTCTACATTGGTGTCTCGGTTTGCACATTGGTGTCTCTTCTTGTACATTGGTGTCTCCAATTAGAAGGATTGGTGTCTCTGCATATTTGCGTCTTTGCAGATTGACATCTCCACTCTAGAATCTATCTCTCCTTGTAGGTATAATTTCTCAAATTTGATTGCTTTTTTCACTATGTGTCTCTTTTCTAGATTGGTGTCTCTTCTATTACAGTGACATCTGTGCAGTTTGAGTACTATTTGATACCATTTCAGATTTCTTGGGCTACTAATTGAGTGTTACTTGCATCCTTTGATATTTTTTCTCTTCTAGTTCAGTAGTTTTGCAAGACATTTTGCCAAGACAAAACTTTATAAGACTACTAATCCACTTGTTTTGTAGAACGCTTGTAGAAGGCCTAAACATTGAGACTACTCACATTGTGGTTTTGGAGGTTGCCTTGGAGATTCAATCAAACATTGTGTCTTCATTATTTGATTTTTTATATGCATTTAGTTTAATTAGGAAGGTTCATTTCTTGTGATTTTTTGAGTAGTAGGAGAGTATGCTCTTACTTCCTATAGGTAATCAGAAATCCAGACCTACTTGATTCATCATTTAGAAAAGGATCTTGGGTAAATGAACATGTGCTTGATATGTTTGGGAGAAGCTATGGAGTAGGAGAGTATGCTCTTTTCCCTTGAGGAAAATCATAAATCTAGACCTCCATTAGTCACCCAATTTTCTTTTTTATTTTACCCTTCGAGGGCCTTCCATTTAGGGAAAAATATCGCAGGAACGACCCAAGTGGGTGTTGGTTGTATTTCCTATTTTTGAGTTTGCCCTATAAAATTTTAAAGTTTCTTGTCACTCCTATGCTTGAAGGGTTTAAAATCATGTCTAAAATTGCTTACATACCTCTGCAAATATTGTTTTATCCCTTAACCTAGTCAAAAATGTCAAAAACCCTAAGCCCTTAGGTAATTTTTGTTTGAAAATGCAAAAAAAGCCCTAAATTTCTCAGACGGATTCTATTTTTATGTTACCTTTTTATGACTTAAGTCTGAATTTATTTGCATGTGCTAAATATTTAGTCACTTAGTCTCATGAAGAAAAGTGAATATTCCATTAAGTCTGGAGACTTGGAAAAATTCTTTGGTCATGTAGTCTACTAATAAAAATAATATGCTTCAGAAGATCAAGAGACTTGGTGCAGATAGTTCATCTTATATTAGATCTAATGACAGTAGACAAGTCTCTAAATAAACCCGAGTTAAATGTCAGTTTGGATTACAGTGTTGTCACTTAGTCGCGAGAAGGATCATGAGTTAAGATAAAGATCAGGAGATTTAGCGACAACCACAGGATGAAATCCAGATCAAATGTAGTTGCGTGGTCGTGGTATAAAGTTGAAAAGTCAAATAAGATCTGGCGATCAGGAGAAAAAAGAAAAACTAAGACACATGTTCATCCATTGCGAAGTCTCATAAAAAGTTAGGGTTTGCAATGAAGATCAGGAGACTTAGCGACAACTGTCAAATGAAGAGGAAAAGAAGATCTAACGACAGTCGTGTTGTCTCTAGATGAAAATTATAAAGATGAAATAATCAAGCGATAAAGAGACTAAAGGTGTTAGTCACAAGGTCTCCAGATAAATCATGAGTTAGAGATTTGGTTCAGCGACATAGAGATATAATAGTCGCCAAGTCTTCAGATGTAACCTGAGGTTGAAGAAAATTTAAGAGAAGGCTTAGTCGCAGTGTCAACGTAAGAAGATGAGTTAAGTTAAGTTATCAAGTGACATGGAGAAAACCGTTGATCTGAAGTTTGATCCAATGGTAGTCGCTAAGTCTCAGTAACAAACCATAGTCAGGATGAATATCAAGCGACAAGGAGATTATACAGTCGCTAGGTCCCCAGAAGTAAAACCAGAGTAAAAAGATGACTTTTCTGTGACGCCATGGTGGACAGTTACTGACCAATAAGATTTTAGAGATTTTTGACAGATGGAAAAGTGGCCGTAATATGATTAATGACAGCCAATCAGATTTGAGTTTGATCTCTTTTCAAATTTTATAAGGTTTTATAAGAAAAAACACTCATTAAAAATTGATTACTTGTCAGTTTGAATGCCATGGCTAGAACCAGAATTGATGTCATAGTGTGTAAACTAATGGCAAAGTGATTGAATCGTAAGTTTACCAATTTGAAGAGATGGCTACATTGAATTCTCATTTAAAAGTAACATATCCATTGTCATTTCATTCTTACCAAGCTTCCAAGTTTTCAGAGCTAAAGAGTTTTTAAGAGATTAGCATTTTATGAGAAGAAGTTGAATTCTCCATTAGTAAGTGTTTAAAGAGGTGATTTTCTGGTCTAAGAATTTAGAGAATAGTATAATTGGTTGTCTTTCTAGTATTCAGAAGTTCAAATTTATAAAGGAATTCATAGTTGGTGGTAAGGGTTTGTAGAAAATTTGTTTCAATATCAGTGAAAAAGGGTGTGAACAACACAAAAGGAAAAAATGAGTCAAGCAATGAGTCTAGCATCTACCAATGGGAGGAGTGATGATGTCGAAGATGAATCAAAAGGGAAGAGAAATTACTCAGATGAATTTCTCACATTGTTGCCAGGCTCAAGCCAAAACATAAAGGTTAGTGCCAACATTTTAATTGATGATCTATCATACATTAGGGATGAAAAAAACCCAGGCTCATCTGGTTATTCATTTTTTAATTACTTCTTTAATAATAGTGATGAGGCTATGCCAGTTTCAAACCCTTGGACCTATGGATTGGCTAGGTTAGTAGTTCTTGACATCTTTATAGATGTTGATTTTGTCTTGGAAATGGCCAGTAGGTATGATACCCTAACCAAAAAAAATAAAAGGGATGATGGGAAGGCCCTAGTTACCCTAGACAGGAACTCCTTCATGAAGGCTTTTAATGTCTATTACCCCATGAACACTGTGATAAATTTGAAAAGCCTAGAAAATATGTATACTCGAGAGTCTGGCATTGCAGTCAAATTGATCAAGGAACATCATATTCCAAAGAAATTGAAGAACTATATAGAACCCATGCCAGGGGCAACCCCATATTTCTACAAGGACCTGAACTTCTATATGAAGTACATATCATATGCACTATGTAGAGTACTAGGAAAGGATGGAGGAGCAGAGAGGATTACCTCAGACATTTTGATGATTGCACTAGATATGCAGAGCCCCCATGCTACTTCCAACTATGATTATATCCAATATATCATAGACCAAATGTGCCAGGGGTTCATAGACATACATAATAAGAAAGATCATCACAAGTTTATGCATTATTCAATTCTTATGCATTTGATTTTATACTTCAACTTCCCACTCATGAATTGCAAGTGTTTAAGGCCATAGAGGTTTCATCACAACTAGCCTAACCCCATTCAATTCTGGTTGAGGGTGTGGAACTACACCTCTAGGGAGAAAGAGTTTTGTGTTTTTGAAAATTGGATAGTATATCCAATTCTTCATTTCCTAGGTGTCAACAAGACCAGGCTGCCAGTGAAAGTGATACAATTATTAAGGCCATGCTAGTACCTTGAAAAATGGCCAGGAGACCACAACTGGGGAGATTTTATTATGAGAAGAACTTCACATTGATGAGACTGTATGGTTTTACTCACCCTCCACATGTATTTCCATTTCATGTGCCACCCAGGATAGTTGCAATGGAAATCATAAGGAAATTAATTTCGATAGATAAAGAACACCTTGCACCTCACAGGAAGGGCACATTTACGCCAAGGCAGTTCAAAATTTATAATTTTACTATTGGAAAGAAGGATTTGGACCCTGTGAACAATTGGATGAATCATTACAGGATGAATGTGGCCTTGTATAGGTATGTTGACACCGAAGGTTTTATCCTAAGTGCAAAGAAATTACTAACACCTACCATCCCTTACACCAAAGATCATGAGGAGTGTATGGAAGAGGATTTGATAAGAAATATTTTGGAGGATGAGGAGGTTGAAAAGAGAGCTTTGAAGTTCAATGAACTTATGGATTTAGAGAGACAAGTAAAGAGAAAGGGCCTTACTTTTGGGGGTTTCTTCCCAGACATGCCCTATTTGAAGAGGCTAGAGGCCATGATAAATTCTCACACTCTCCTATGCAATCAACTAGAGGATGTACTAGTAGTTCCAGAGAAGGGCCACAAAGGGCACTCATCATCAGAATATGATGATGACAGTGATGAAGGATACCCCTCGCCCATTTCCCCTCTAGTCAATCAAGAAGTTGCAGAAGAACAAGTTGCTGAGGGAGAAAATATCATTGAACTAACAGAGGTCCCTGAGAAAGAAGTCACAAATGAGCCCCCACCTAAGAGACAAAAATTAGAAATAGGGGAACCCTCTTAGAAGAAGGAGAGAAGGAAAGACTAGGTTGGTGCCTTAATAATTGGAAAAGGGCCTTATGGTCACCAGTTGAGAAAAAAATTAGGGCAACAAAGAAACTGCAAAAAGATGTGGAAGAGGAGGAAGAGCTACCTCTTAGAACTTGTATAGATGAGAGGTTAATATACCAAGATGAATTCCTTAAAGATGATAACTTCATCAAGAATAAGGAATTTAAAGACTTCCTCATCTGGAATAAGAAACAACAAGTAAGTGCACAGTTGTAGTTGGCATGTGGTATTTTGGTGACCCAAGAGGCTCTACAAACACTGCAGGATTATGATCCTGAATCAGAGCAGATCACACCTGAACAAGCAAGGCAACTAGTCAAGTCCAGTGGAAGGTTGGGATTTATCCTTATCCTTTATCATTGATCAAATCAGAAAATAACCTGATGTTAAATTGGCATTAGAGACACAGGTTGGGGACATGATTAGAGGGCTTGGATACAACCCCAAGTCCCAGGCACTAGCAATGTGGAGCTTGGCACCCAAAGATCAAAATCCAACCCCTTTGAACATCCAAGAGAAGATGGAGGGTAAAAAGATAATCTGGTCAGTCTAGAATACAAGAGATTTGGAGATCTCCCAAGTACTAACACACTTTGCACAACTCAATGAGGCCAAAGCAATACAAATGTCTGAGAAGTTAAAGAAGCTTACTAGTGACACTAGTGGCATTGCTAAAGATAGAGAGTTAGGGTTAATAAAAATTAACGCGTAAGAGAAGATCATAGCTAAGATTACTCAACAATTGTTAGATATGCCAGAGACTCCCCCTGCTAAGCCAAAAGAGTTGCAGGATGTAGAGATCCAAACAGAGGATGCAGGGGATATAGTGACAGAAACAAAACAAGAAACCAGAGAGCACAACAATGTAGTTTTGGGTGCATTGACATAAATTTTGTAGAATAGAATAGATAATATTTAGGATAAGATTGATGTGGTGTATGGAGCTTATGGAAAGTTGCCCGACCTTCAAGTAGAAGTAAATAACTTTATATCAATTTTAAATCCTTTTTATGCAACTTGAATTGGTAGGACAAGACTTTTTGAGAGATTGGCATCTGTGCAACCATTAAGATCAGATTTACTAGAAATAGTTACTCTTGTTGGTACAAATATTGAACAAATTGGATCCACCTTGTCATTCTTTAAGGAAAAATAAAATCAGATAGAGGCAAGGCTAAGTATATTTGAGGTAAGTTACAACAGGTTTGTACCTCCCATCAGAATCAAGGACAATTAGATCAAGCCATTAGGGCTATGGGGCTCAGAGTTTGATAATGTGTTACCCAATAAAGATATTTATATATCTAATCAGGGAGAGCTGGATATGGAAATATTTAATAAGATTCTGGATGAAGCAATAAAAGCAGAGACTGATTGTAATAAATTCATCACAGATGTCAAAAGCATAACAGATGCTAGGTGGGAAAACAAAAGGACCAACTTGAGAGTATACAAAGATTTGAGTGGCCAAAGGAGGAATATGTCACAACATGGGACATCTTGACAAATCCCAAGAAGAAAAATCTTGTAATAGTTGACTTGGACATCATGGATGAGGAATAGAAGGACACATGACACCTGTTCTATGAGTATAGGAAGGTTAGAAATCTTAAAGAGACTAGTGTAAGTTAGTCTGTATTAGCGGTCACTAGATCTTATTATAACTATCAGATGCTATCCTAAACTTATACAGACAAAGGTGTCGATATCCACAAGAAGACAAGGGAAGATCAGATCTTATTCTTCAGTTTTGTCCTTCCACCGCTTGGTGTTTTCTTGTCTTTTATCTTTTCTAGGTTTTTAGGGTTGGTTTTTCTAAACCATCTAAAGCTTGTATAATCCTTATCTTAAGGATTCCAAGATGGTTTAGGCCTATATATAGATCTCTTGTATCATTTTGTAGAAGATTGGAGTTGAGATTAATGAAATATATTACAAGGTAGACTAATAAAATTTGTCTGAGCCTTTGTACTATTTGTCTATCTATATTTATTTGAAGCTTTAAGAAATTAATACAAATATTTTGCAATCTCTTTTCTACATCTTGGATTGTCTCTTTTCATTACTTTTATAGTTCTTGTATGTTTACTTGTAAGGAATTTAGACATACTGATCACAAGGTGGTTGTGCAGTCATTTGTAAGCTCCTTCAATGAAGGATTAATTATTTCAAGTGACCCTAGAGAGCTTAGCATTAGTTTAAGGATCCGATGATATAGTTGTAGAGAAAGGATAATCTGTAAGGCATTTTATCTTTGTTGCAAAAATCTTATTGATCACCTTACTGTAGATTTATACCAGATATTGACTCATAGCCCAAGGATAAGGCACTGGTTTATAGTTGGCTAAGTAGTTGTTCATTATCCAACCAGTATTTTAATTTATCTAATCATTCAAATTTCAAAACATACATTCCATTCAAGTAATTGTGTTTAAGGAATACAATTCATTTTACCGATTCCTTCAAAGAGAGAATCAAAATAGGTTATCCTTCCTCAGGTTCATAAGAACTGAAAAAAGAAGAAGGATGAAAATCCTTGTTACTTACTAATTGTTGTTGTCAAAATACTAGTATGGATCATTAAGCTCTATATCAGGATATCCATAGTCATTTACTTTTTGATCCATTAAAATGCCTTTAATCATTTTAGTAAGAAGATAATCCACTTAAAAGATATTGTCAATTAGTAATCATCCATAGGTAATACCTGCCTGAGCCAGTGGATCTCAAAAAAGAAGGAGGTAATAGTTTCCCCAGATGTTATCTAATACCCTCATCAATTAGCCTTTCTCTTGCATGAAATAGGAGTTTGAATTCAAGTATATAAGTATACTATCACATTAAAAGGTTGTGCTACAAGAAAAAGAGCTAACAGTGGGAACAAGGCAAAACCCATCCCTTCCAACCCACTATAATCAAAAGCCTCTTTGAGATTAATGTCTCAAAGGACATAGTTATTTTTATTTATGGATTTTCATAGGGTTATGAGGCCTCAATCTTACATGTGGGACTACCTTATATCTAGTACTCGTAGGGCTATAGGCCTAAATCCTACTTGTGGGACTACGAGGGATAGCTACGAACAATAACCCTCACTAGACACCTTAGGGTAGAAGCTACCTAGTTCACCTCTAAAAGTAGTCATAATATTTGTGTAGGGAGGGGGAAGAATCTCTCCTAAAGACACTCAACATAAGTATCCCCTTGAGCATTTGGAAGCCGCTAACATGGCATTGGAGGTCTCATTGTGTAGTCTCCTTTGAACCATATTATATTTAGATCTCAGAAAAGGAAAAAGCACTGAAACCCTCTAGGGGTTGACACGAAGATGTGATCTGAAGAGATATCAAGCTGTGAGGAAAGGTTTTGATCACTAAGCTAATTACTTATGTAGATATTGCTTGAGTTTCTTCGAATCGTATTAGACCAATGAAAATGTTGGTGCCTTGAAAATATCACTTGACCATACAAATTGTGCTATTACAATTACCTATCAGTAAAAAATGTCACAATTTATTGTATCCTTCAAGGTTGCTTTGTCCCTTGTTGGATTGTTTCCAGACTTGTATTTTTTTCTTGTTTGAATCAAGGTACACTTAGTATAGTCAATGCATTATTTGAATGTGAAAATCAGTTCTTTCCCTTGAACACATTGGTTGACCAAATCATCACCTCTATAGGCTATGTCCAATCCTTCCAAGCATAAGAAAGATAAATTTCAACTACCTTTGGCCTATAGAAGGATAAAAAATATACACTCTGTCCAAAAGGAAATCCAAGATCAGGAGAAAGTCGATAAGATCGTCTTTAACAAAAATCTCTCAAATTACTTGCGCAAACCGGGTGTCAATCATGCCTTCATCAAAATTGAGACATACAATTAAGCCTTCCTCATTTCATCAATCCTTCATCCTTCAAATCTTCCATAGCCTCATCTTTCTTACTTTGGAGCACAACCATCGTCACGTCGGACCTAAATCAATCTTTTGTGTTGATCTTTATGCATCCAACATTATCAAGACTCATCCAATCCTCTCTTTCATACCTTTCATTGTCAACCCTAGGTGGAAATATTTATCAAAGTGTCTTTGAGATCCTCATCCTTAATCAAAATCAAATCTTACTACTTGAGAACACAAGTCCATCTTGAGTGATTTGATATAATCATTCCTATCCCTCTTTTTCTTGTGATCATTAACCAATCTAAAATTAGAACAAGGGTTTTATCATTTCTCAATCAAAAGACCTCTGTTTCACTAAGGTTGTCCCAAAAATTAAAATCAAATCATACTTTGAGGCCCTTCCCTCTCTAATAAATCATCAAATCAAAACATCAAACCCTTGAGGCCCTGACATCATAATCAAAACAAGGTCCAAACCATTGCTCCTAATTTCATCTTTCATCATCCAATATTTTCTTGTCCATCCTCATCTTCCTTTTAAAGTAAAATTGTATGGTTGTAACCCATTCATAAGTCAAGAAGAAAAGTCAAAACTCCAAGACAACGAGAATCCCTTTTCCTCAATACCTCTTGGGGGTCTAGGAATGCTATAAACTTTTAACTAGGCAAAGGAAGAGGTTGAATACGTTGACCAACCTGAAAATACTGGACCCATTATGGCTCCACAAATCAATGATTTACTCAAAGATCCCTATAATGTGGAGATGGTGGAGAAGGTAATTCAATCCAATAAAACAAAAATCTTTATGAACATTGTCCATGATGGTGTCATAGTTCTTAAAAATTTTGATGAAGCATTACTCTATCAGAATGTCACCAAGGCTAGAGCCCCTAGCAGTACAACATCTTCTTCTATGACTAGAAAAACATCATCTCATAACAGAGGAAATAATACTTCTAGTGGGCCTTCTTCATCAGTGACTACATACACATCTCCATAGACATTATAGTTAACACTTGAAAAAATCAAACATATTATCAGTGCTATGCCTAATACAACTGCACACAATAGCACTCATGCAACAACAAATGTGTCTAATCATTTTGGTGTGAGTGTATTGAACTTAGGTCAAACATCATTTCCACAAACATCAAATCCTCAATCTTTAGTTGACTATATTTCACCACTCTTCAAGGTTCCTTCTGGGGTTAGGAAAAGATCTACCCTAACAAAATCACAAGCCTATCATTATACACCTCCTCCTACTCTTGGACTTACATCTATCGGATTCTCAACATTACAGTTTGGAGGGGGGAAATCTTTTGGTCCACATCTCACACATCACAATATGCCTAAATTGGAAAAACAAATCAATGACCTTGAGAGTCTTGTCTAGAGCATGCAGAATGGAGGTAAGAAGAAATTCTCTTTTGAAGAAATATGTCCTTATCCATTCGATAAATCCATCAACGTGATGTCATTCCCAGCAAACTTTGAGATCCCCAAATTTGACAAATAAAGGGGAGAAACATGTCCTATATAACATCTCAATTAAGTATTTAATGTCACTTGTCAAGAGGTCTCCTATAATGAGGACTATCTCAAAAGACTCTTCACTAGAAGTCTTGGAGGCCCCACACTCGAATGGTTCACGAATCTAACTCCTAGATCCATATCTTCCTTCGCTGATCTTGCAAAAACATTTGTTGCACAATACTCATACAATATTGAACATCAAGAATCATTAATTTATTTATGTAATACCAAGAAAATGAATGGGGAAAATTTTTCCAGTTTCTTACAAAGTTCAAGACACCTTGTTAATCAAATTCCTTGTAAAATATCAGATAATCATCTCATAGATATATTCACCAGAAATCTGGTACCTGAAATTTCATTCCAAATGAAAATGGTTTCCCTCGACACTTTTGAGTTACTGGTTAAGAAAGGGAAGACCATTGAAGATGACCTTTTGTAAAAAGGGACCATTAAATATTATACTTCCTCATCTAACAATGACAAACCAAAATTTTGGACTGATAATAAAGGGGCAGTCAATGGTGGAGTGACCAATGCTAAAGATGTTCAAATGTCCAGGAATCCAACCAAGGAAATAATTGAAATTAAAATAACAACAATCAAAATCAAAATCAGCAGAATCAGAACACTTCTCAATAACAACCTCGCAATCAATGCTATTTGTTCTCTCGCAATAACAACAAAAATTCTGCTCCATGTCCTTGACGACAGTTCACTTCCCTTGCAGAGCCCTTGGACATTATCTTTCAAAGACTTGTTGATCAAAACATGATGGTATATCCTAACACTCATCCATATGATGATAATAAGCCCAAACCTTCTTGGTACAAGGACAATGAATATTGTGAATACCACCGCATCAAAGGTCATGATACCAAAAGATGCATGAAGTTGAAACACTTTCTCCAAGACCTTATTAATGACGGAAAGATTGAGGTTGAAGGCCATACATCATCATCATCTAATGTGTAGCTTAAGATATATAATCATCCATTCCCAAAGCATGACCAGAACAATGCCTCATCCTCAAAAATGATACCTTATGACTATACTACTAATAATATCCAAGGCTCTAATATTCAAGACAATGATTCATGTGGCTTTGACTCCATTATTGATCACATGGAATTATCTAATAATCATGCGTCCACCCCCAGGCTTAAAGTTGTTGATTGTAATGCTACCACTAGAAGAGGAAGAATCATTGTTCAAGCTGCTTCCACTTCACCAGCTATGTCATCCACATCTGTTAGGCTTGATTTGTGCTATGATACTATAGTACAACTAGGGAAGAATCTCTAACAAATATCCATAATTGAGCTTCTCCATACATTTCTTGTACATAAAGAAGTCCTGGAAAAAGCCCTTACTAAGTCGCGAGTCCCTGAAAACATCAATGACTTATAGTTTTAGGCTATGATTGGGAACCTAGCAGCACAATCACATCTTGTGCTTACAGACAAAGACCTCTTGATGAACTATAACTATTTATATGTTTGAAGTCATTTGTTGATATTCAACCGAGTTGCAGAAGTGATGATAAACATTATCAGTTAATGTATTGCCATTGATGTCAACTTACTTGAGTATTATTATGGTGGAGAACATCTATTATGTATTGAAGATTTATAACAAACAATGTTTATGTGGTCAGAAAAATGAAGAATTTTGTAAACACCGAGTGACAGAGAACACCGAGTTAAACACATTGTATACCAAGTGACAGTATTAACCGAGAAAGGGATTTCTGACACAATTATTGATCAAGAAATTAATTCAAAACAAGGTCGACTAAATGTTGAGATGGCAATTGTTAATTTCGAGGTAACAAATAAAGTTTGTTATTTTATCAAATGGTTATGAAAATTCAAGGAAGATTGGACGACAAAGATTTGAACATGTTTTTAACACAACAGTTGAGGAAGGATCAAGCGGGAAAATGAAAGATGGAGATTAAGAGGCAAGATTTGAAGGATGAAAATTAAATGATACATGATGTATATATAAGATAAAAGAGATTCATTTTTGAATAGTGCAATTATTGATTGATGTCGATGCATACATGCAAAATTGATGCATGACTGATCAAGCTGGTTAAAGATAGAACTGAGTGTAATTCTGTAGACATCACCGAGAAAATAGAGGATAACCGAGCAAAAAAATGATGAAGAATGAGATGAACTGAAGTGAACAAAATTGATCCGAGTTATTAAGTATTTAGAATAGATTTGAATATCTGCAAGTCAGAGTTGTATTTGAATCAGATCATTATTGTATCATTTTAACCATTGCTACAGATAAATTTCTTAACTGAGTGGGATAGTGAATCCTTATTAAAACATTTAGAGAATGTTAATTTTTTTTCTTGTTGACCCCATAGTGAATGTGTTGCCCCATTTTTGTTCATATCTTTAGATAAAAATGGATGTTTTGTATATTAGTCTTGGTCTTTAAATCACTATGTTAATTTGAGTCTAAGTCTAGATCTCTCCTTAGGCTAGGAGGCCTTTATCAGGTTTTCCCAAATTGACTTCTCTTCTTGTAAGCCAGGGGATATTTGTCAAATTTATGTTATATATTTGGTAGGTTAAGCTCCCAAATCTAATAAAGGTCATGTTTCGAATATCTCTAACATTGTTTTCATGTGAATTTTAAATATTTAGCCTTGATACTTCAATTTGGCCCATTGGCGGTAAATTAGTTATGAGCTTCTCCTTGGCGGAAAGTTGATTTTTGGCCTTCTCTTCAGCGGGTTTTCACCTATAGAGTGCATCTTCCGTAGATGACAAGTTAAAGAATATCCGTGATTGGTGGAAGTTGGAGATAGATGATTTGAAGTCAACACGAGTACTTCACCCAATGAGATTCTCTACAGGTGAAAGATGTAACATACGTCAAGTCAGTAATCATTACTTGGGGGCATGGGCTCCCCATTTGATTGCATCTTTGGTTTACACCTGAGTCAGTAATGTTGTCATTTATCAAGGACAACTCTCTACTAACACAAACTGGTGTTTTTCAACACCACCATAAACAATGTTTTTTTTTTTTAACACTATCTTTGGACACTTCTGTGTTTTTTTAACACATATCGGATATCTCAAATGTAAATACCTATCGATAACATTCAAACACAATGCACACACAAACACAATAGTGTTTTTCAACACCTCATACACATCTACATTCAAAAACTTTAAAACAAGCTGAGCTATGTTTGAATATTTCTTTGTATGCTGTCTATTCTTATGGATTTCATTGACATTTTCTTTGTCTACTACTTGTTGGCATAGTCCCGATGATCCGGCTGTGCATGCGTAAATGGGTACCTGTTAGATGGACACAAACACTTCAATAGATCATTGTTTTGGCAATATAGGGTTAGTAAAAGTATGAAAAACACATAAACCCTCTAAAGGCGACCTATTGCCTTCTAATCTAGGAAGAGTATGAACATCAATATATCAGCCCTCAGAATATATTGATGAAACAGTGACCAATACAACCTAAATACGACGGATTTGAGTTAAAATGAGCTAAAATGGTGAAACAAGCATGCTTCTAAGCTATGAAAGATGAAATGAAACTAACAATTAGTATTTTAAATGAAATAGCTTATGATCTAGCATAAGAATAGCAGCATAACAATGCAAAAATGATCTAAGAGGAAGGCTTATTTGCTCTCAAAACAGGCTTCTATTTATAGAAGAAATGGGAGAGAGAGGGGGCACAAGGTTCATTTATGAGCTTGGAGGCCCA
>MU225041.1:584998-612484 GCA_018584345.1 Thuja plicata | reverse complement strand
TATGCTTGGTCATTTGCAAGGTGATCCATAAGTTGATTTGACAGAGATACATAGCAAATCAGTGTCCACATTAATACATACTGTGTAAATAGCCATCATAAAAGGTAAAACCTTCCTGAGCATATGTAGAGCTCAAAAACAAAGAAGGACCTTATCCAGTCCTTAGTAATTAGGCTTTTCTTGTCTCTGAATCAGTATTAGAAGGCATAGTGTTCAAGTATTTATTTCAAGCACTGTGGTTCATGCAAGAAAAATCCCTAACAAGTTTAATAAGAATCTAAGAAAAAGTAGACATAAGATATCCAACTTATGAGAACCGAAGCCTTCAATCCAACAGTTCTGACTTATTCAAGGAGTTGTCATGCCTTTAGTTTTTTGATAACGAAGTCATTTTTAATGTTGTTTCAAGCAAGAATTTGATTAATGATAGTGTGATCATGCCCCCTCAGGAATGAAATCGAAGGAAAGAATAAAATCCCTCTGTTGAAATAATGTATCACTTGCAGTGATTGGTTAGATCAAGAAATAATGGTTTAGAAGAAGTGAGGAAATGAAGGTGTGCTAAGATTAAACACACGGGGACCAAGTTAATTACGTGAAAAATGTGAGTTTCGAGTCTAAGTAAATGATGTTTGACCAAGATTTGTGATGAAATGTGAAATTTTGATGATATAGAACCTGGAAAACTAAATTTTGGAATATATGGAGCAATTCTGCATTTTTAGGAAGTGTCGTAAAATTTTACTACACTGTGTAGAACAATCTCGATGTGTTTAAATTTGTTCCTGATTGATCAGAAAGAGAACAAAATGAGTTTGATTTGTCTGTGAGGAGTTTCAGAGCTCCTAAATAGCTCAAAAAGTCAAATATATAGGCTCAAATGTACTTTTTACTCACTCATTTTCACTTTTACCTTTAGTAATTTTTAGAGCTATACAGAGAAGATGGTGGTCCCCATAAAGAAACATCATTTCAAGCTCAGCTTTCAACATCAACGCCTGACCAACTATGCACCTCTGGTAAGTACTCGTAAATCTACCCTATGAATTTTGCAATTTTAATTTTTATGCATTTGTGTAGCATTTAGAGCCAATTTAGTTTTGTATTGAATCTGATATTTCAAATCACACCTAGTCAATCCCGTGTTGTATCCTGTGGATGCAAGAATTCCTGTGTCATATCCAGGATTTCCTGGATCATACCCTGTTTGTCAAATTTGCATAGTATGTAGTAGATTTTAGAATGGCTTTTAATTTGCATTGTACCCTGCAAAAGAGGGTCATACACAACATCTCGCGTCACACCCTGTCCATTTTGTATCGTATCTGGGATGCCCCATCATATCCCATAAATCAAGGATTGTATCCCATAAAAAGGATCATACCATGTCAATACAAAATCATATATGGTTTTATACTTTAGATTTCTACAAAATGTGAACTGTCTCTGATCTTCTAGCTAGCAAAATACTTAACAGATTATGTTTCTGTGTAGTTGTCATAGATAAAGCACTGATTTGCATTTGTAATTACTATCATTGTCTGAAAATAGGTCCCATTTGAGGTGGTATCATTTCAAGGACCATACCCTGGGCATGTCCTCGCCTTGTTGCGACAGCTGATGGATGATGAGAAAGATATAGTGGCTTGAGTAGGTTTACGCTCTTTGATAGATTTACCCAATATTAGGGTAAACTGAGGTTTATTGATTTCTCTTGCCAAGAGATGTCACTTAGAGAACAAAACCTTCCATCTCCTAACCAGCAAGATGACTGTTACACTAGAGGATGTGTGGAGGATACTTAGATTTCTAGTTATGGGCTGTGAGGTGCAATTTGAGGCAACATTTTTCATTTCCATTGGTGCATCTCATCGTTTCTTCAGAGATGATACCATTGCTCAAAGATACATCACCTGGGATTATATGTGTGATCACTATGGTCGCCCATCTATATACTTGGCTAGACTGATTGGTGGTATCATGATGCCAGATAGAGGAAAACATGGTTTTCTAGTAGGATGGGTAGATATGTTGGAGTAGATGGTTTCTTTGGGATGGACATTTGCATGGGGTAGCTGCATTCTTACCCATATTTATAGTGACCTCCATGAGATTGTATGTCATTATTCCTGGAGTATGACTGTAGGGATATTGATTCTTCAGATATGGTCTTGGGAGCACATCCCAGTTACATGAGCGGTAGTAGACAGGTAGCATGCACCAGAGCAGCCTTATGTGCATATGTATGTAGGTCTTATCCAGCACCCCCATCTGGTCAAGGTAGAGTACTGGAATCGCCTTTTCGATAATATGACAACAGTAGTATGGCAGCCATACTTGGATTGCGAGGAGTGGGGATCTGAAAGGTGACAGATGCCATTCTTCTTTTAGAGCAGGTATTTGATCGGTCAGACCCGATACATCATAGAGCGTTTCCTACATACCCTTGTATTGAGATAGTTCAGCCATTTACAGGGTAGGAGTCAGGACATGACTGTATATGCTAAGATCATAGATGAGACACCAGAGTAGGGTCCTTAGTTGAGATATGAGACAACTCATTAGGAGATCAGGGATATGGTCAGAGTCACCTGGGACCTTCAATTAGATGTTGTAGATGCAGGTTGTTCTGATGGATATCTAGCTCATATGCTTTAGCATCCCTTTCCATGGTTCACAGTACTGGATGAGGCCATTCCTCGTATCAAGGACCCTCTAGATTATGATCCTATCGATGAGAACCCTGCCAGAGGAAAAGGAGGAGCTCAGAGAGAGAGGGGAGCTGGAGGTAAGGATGGTGGATGGGATCATGGATGAGATGAGAGACATCCTCCTTCCAGACAAAGGACAGGGTCTGGATGACGGTGATGATGGCGGAGATGACAAGGGTGGTGGTGTAGTTGGTGCTAGTGGTAGTGGAGAGAGTCAACGTACCTGATTTAGATTTGTTGCTCCTTGGATGAATCCAGGGCCATTACTTATAGGAGAGCAACAGAGATAGAGGTAGCAGGATTCCTAGCAGGATAGGCCATAGGATAGGCCATAGGATAGGCCTACAAGATAGGACATAGGTAGAGGTTCTCGCAGGGATGAAGATCCTTTATCACAGTGTGAGCAGGAGCGAGATCAGCTCAGGGCTAGGATTGCCACTTTAGAGGCCATGATAACTACATTAGATGTTTTACTTGCGGATAGAGATGCACAACTCGAGAGGCTCAGGGCAGAGAGAGATATACAGGCCCATACTGCACTACACCAAGGGTAGAGAGTGACATATTATTATTCTTTATATCATGAGATAGTACCAGAGGGGTAGAGAGCACCATCTTTTTTACATTTGGCTCAGCAGTCAGAGGGGGTCATGACACCACCGACAGCTCCATTTGTACCACCTCCTCCTCCTCCAGATCTGGGAGAGGGGGGAAGTCAGAGTTGGGACTGTACTTTGCCACATATTTTTGGGAAAAAATTTTATATCGAGATCTTCTTGGGATCATTCTTTTGTACCATGATATTCATACATGTACATCTGATTTGTATTGATTCTCTGATACTCTTTTTGTAGACAGATCCATATTTTTGATTTGTTTCCATGATTTGATATCTATCTGATGCAGCTATTCCTGATTCTGACATGTTAATGGATTCTATTTGTTTTGATAGATTTTTTTAGATGTTTATGCACATGTGATTTATGTTTATCTTGGTCTCATGATGAGTTAGATTTAGATGATGTCATCTTTTATGCTCATTTTGGTTACTGATATTAACGGTTTCAAATGATACTAAATGAATATGTAAATGAATTTTTTTGAGATTTTATTTATGCAAGTAAATGTATGGATGCACTTTAGGATGTAAAATTGAAATGCAATGCTTTGAATGCTTTGTTCTTGTATTTTCCTCTTTTCTCTTT
This sequence comes from Thuja plicata, assembly GCA_018584345.1. Classification (NCBI taxonomy): domain Eukaryota; kingdom Viridiplantae; phylum Streptophyta; class Pinopsida; order Cupressales; family Cupressaceae; genus Thuja; species Thuja plicata. Next base: position 608,568 of record MU225041.1, on the reverse strand, counting down.
TATGAATACAAAATGTATGCCATGGATGTGCAACGACATTGATATTAGTAATATTTGATGATATAATTAACTTGGATTTATGAATGAAATTAGAAATAATTTTGAGCTCAAATCCCTTATACTATTTCTTTCTTTTGAAAATGAATCATGCAATCTCTAAATGCATCTACATGCAGACTCTTAGGACTGTCACTGATTTGCAGATATTGTAACATTTTTATCATCATTTGGCACTTTTTGCAATAGATACCACCTGATAGTACAACGATCACTAATACCCACTAATATAATTAAAGTATGAATACTATGTTTATTGGATGTAAAGTCAAAAATAAACTTACGCATCAAGGCATAAAAGCCAGGATAACAAGTTAGTCACCTTCCTTTTATTATATTAGATTCTGTGTAAGTATAATGTAAGATATGTGACCTGTAATGACTTTGAAAATTCATATCCTTGGGAACATTATGTTTCATACACCTTAGTGAGAATCTGAGTTAGAAAATAGACAAGGAAATTTTTTCAACCTCACTGTAGTTTACACATAACAAAGATCAAGATATATGTGGCTATCCACTCATGTTGGCAGATCTTACCATAAACATCCAAGTTAGGTGAAATTTATAGGATCATTTGGAAAAATCACCATACGTAGAAAACCAATAAAAGGTTATGCGTCCTATCCTTGTGACTCTTAGTCTTTGAATAGACATCATGGAGTAACTTGGAAGACATAACAATCACCGATTGAGAATCAATCAAATAAAATTTATAATCGCTCAGATGCCCCTAGTACGAAACTTCATGGAGCAGAAAAGAATCATAACCAAACCAAGATCAAAAATGTGTGTTGAAGTAGTATGGAGAAATACTAGTGATTCAATTGTCAAGTGTAGTAGAGATTCATCAATTAGAATTTTGAATGTAAGCAATATGTTTTTCTATCTGAGTGCATGCGAAAGTAATCGTGTCAGTAATTTCAATCCATCTAATGGCTTAGAAACATTGTGTAAAGTGTTGAAAAACACTAGTTCATTTTAAGTTCCAGGATGTCAAGTTTTTGAGAAACACTAGTGTGGTGTTTGTAACTATTTTGGAGAGGTGAACCATCCTGAAAAAGATGCTTAGGACAACCTAGCAAACATGAACTAATCAAGCTAGAAAATATGCCCCCCAGTGTAGGATGACTATTCTTAAGACGCAGACGCAAACAAATCCCAAGAAAGGATAAGACACATGTAAGGAATCAAAGTCAACAAATAGCACAAGTGCAAGTATGAAATTTTAGTATTGCCAGTGTATTAATAGATAGAGCATAGAGTTCAAGTAACGCCTATTTTCCAGGTTTTCACCACTTGACAAAGCTTCTCCTTTTTGCTACCAAGATGCCTGTTTGCTAGGTTTTCATCAAGGCACTTTTCTCTTTTTCAATTTTTTTGCTATTTTTTCTTTTTTGAATGTTTTTTTAGTATCAAGGTGCCGATTGGCCAGGTTCTCACCAAGGATACCCTTTCTTTCAGGACTTTTTCCACTGTTTTTGAATTTCTCCAGGATCAATTTTTTTATTTTTTTGGTATTTTATGAGATTTGCACTGCATAGGCTCTGCTAGCCAGACATAAAGCGTAGAACCACTTCAAATGTAGAGTATTAATGGGATCAGGAAGAACATCTCCCTCATGTGTAGCTAACCGATAAGCTCCAGTCCCAAAATTTACAGTAACGACATAGGGTCCCAATCAGTTGGATTCAAAATTTCCTTTCTATTCTCTGTTAAGCTGGTTCTTAGGATTCTCTTTTAGAATAAGATCCCCCACTTGAAAGTGTCATGGTTTGACCTTTTTATTGTACCCTTTTGACATGCATTTTTGGTACACTTTCAGATGATCGAATGTCTGTTTCCTGCGCTCATCAAGTAATTCTAGTGCATTCACCCTATCGATGTGGTATTGTTCATCAGTAACAAGACCTTGGAGAGATACCCGCAAAGATGGGATTTCAACCTCAATAGGTAATACTGCCTCAACACCATAGACTAGGGAAAATGGTGTGGCTCCTGTTAGTGTTCTTATGCTTGTTCTGTAGGCCCAAAGTGCTGGATTTAATTGTAAATGCCAGTCTCTGCCAGACTTACTCATAGTTCTGTGTAGGATCTTGAGAATATTCTTGTTAGATGCCTCAGCCTATCCATTACCTTGAGGATAATAGATTGAGGAAAATTTTTGAGTAATGTGAAACTGTGTGCAAAGGTCTTCGATGTCTTGGTTTTTGAATTGTCCCCCATTGTCAGTTACAATTGAAGAGGGTATCCCATATCTACAAATAATGTAGTTCAAGATGAACATAGCCACCTTTTTTCCAGTGGCTTTGATCAGTGACACGGCTTTGACCCACTTTTTTAAATACTCAGTGGTCGTAATGATGTACTTGTGTCCACTTAAATAATTAGGATATATTTGTCCAACCAAATCAAAGGCCCATTGCTGAAATGGCCAATGTGTTACGAATGGTATGAGTTCTCTAGCAGGAGTATGGATAATATTTCTATGTGTTTGGCATTTATGACATGTATTTGAAAATTGAATAGCATCTTTTTCCCTTGTGGGCTAGTAATAGCCTACTCTGAGCAGTTTCTTAGCTAGTGAAAAGCCATTTGAGCATGATCCACATACACCTTTGTGGACTTCTTTTAATACACGATCCGACTCTTCATGTTCCAAACATCTAAGAAGTGTACCATTGAGACCTTGTCTATATAAGTTATTAGTAATGAGGAAATAACGTGATGTTGTCCTAATTAAGGCTCTTTTTTCATTTTTGGATAAATCATTAGGTATGGTTTGGTCAGTTAGGTAAGCAATGATATTAGCATACTGAGATTGGTCTAGGGTGTTCAAAGCACAAATTACTTGGTATTCAGGTGTATCAAAGTCTAGGTAGGATAATTCTTCCACCAAGAAGTCATAGAGGAATTGATGTTCTTCTAATTGCAACATGGATGTTAGTGTATCCATAGCATCAATCAATTTATTCTACATTTTGGGTATCTGTTAGAATGTGATGAAGACAAAGTATTTCTTTAGGTCATCAACTGGTTTCTTGTAGGGAATCAACTTCTCATCTTTTGTCTGATAATCTCCATTTACTTGATTGATGATGAGCTGGGAGTCACCATACACATGTAACTCTACAACCTTCCATTCCATAGAAATTTTAAGACCATTTACCAATGATTCATATTTAGAAATGTTATTTGTGCATGGAAACATCAATTTGTAGGACTTGGGTATTTTGTAGCCTTGAGGAGTTATGAATATAACTCCTGATCCAGAGCCTTGTTGCGTGAAAGAACCATAAAAGTACATCTTCCATGGATACTCAGTTATATGCATAATTATTTCATCAGGGAACTCAATTCTTAAAGGTTCATCATCTTGGAGTGGTGAATCATCTAATTGATCTGTGAGGACTTGTCCTTTAATTGCCCTCCTATCTACGTACTCAATGTCAAATTCACTAAGAATAAGGACCCACTTTGCCAGATGTCCTGTTAATGTTGTCTTGCTTAGGAGGTACTTCAAAGGATCTATCTTTGCAATGAGCTTTACCGTATGTGATAGCATATAATTTCTTAATTTTTGTGATGCGAAGACAACTGCTAAGCAAGCTTTTTCAATTATGCTATAATTGAGCTCATAAGATACTAGTGTTCTACTGATATAGTAGATTGCACTTTCCTTTTTAGTTTCATCCTCCTATGCCAACAATACTCCCAGTGATGTGGCTCTAGCTGAAATATATAGGACTAATGGATTTCCATGAATGGGTGTCATAAGAATAGGAGGAGTAGCCAGGTACTCGTTTAATTCTTTGAAGTTGGCTTCACAATGTTCATCCCATTTGAAGGTGACACATTTATGTAGCAATTTGGTAAAGGGTTGTGATCTGTCTGCAAGTTGTGACATAAACCTCCTGATTGACTAGAGTCTCCCTTGTAATGTCCTCATTTGACTAATGTTGCATGGAGGAGTCATTTCTAGTATAGCTTTAACTTTTTCAAGGTCTACCTCCATTCCTTTTGCTAAAACTATAAACCCTAAGAGCTTTCCTGATTGGACTCCAAAGGCACATTTCTTTGGATTGAGCCTGAGTTGAAATTGCTCCATACGATCCAATATCTTCCTTAAGTCATCAATATGAGTAGTTATTTATTTTTATTTAGCTAAGGTATCATCCACGTAATCCTCCATGTTTTTATGCATCATATCATGGAATATAGTAGTCATAGCTTGTTGACATGTAGCACCTGCATTCTCCCAAACAACATAATGTTCCATCAAAAGGTTCCCCATGCGCATGTAAATGTGGTATTCTCTTGATCTTCATGAGCAATTTTAATCTGGTTATATCCTGATAAACCATCCATTAATGAGTACATTTGATAGCCTTCTATTAGATCTATGATCATATCAATGTTTAGTAGTGGAAAATCATCTTTAGGACATGCTTTGTTTAAGTCTCTAAAGTCTATATAGATCCTGATAGATTTATCTAATTTAGATACTAGGACCACATTAGAAATCCATCCTATTTAAGAAATGACTCTGATGAATCCAACTTTCAATAATTTTTCTAGCTCTGCTTTTACCAGTAATGCAACATGAGGATGCATCTTTCTTAGTTTCTGTTTCACGGGTTTGGTCCCAGGAGGTATAGATAAATGATGCATTATTAATTCAAGATCTAGCCCGGGAATATCTATGTAAGACCATGCAAAATTGATCTTTTTCTATTTCAAGAACTCAGTGAATTGTAGCTTCTCCTGGTCTAACAAAGATTGTGCTAGGTGAAAAATTTGAGGAACTTCAGTTGTGCCCAAGTTAACTGGTTGTGTTGGTTCTATCAAAACTGAAGATCTTTCTTGAAAGTGCTCAGGGAGGATATCAAGAATATCATCTTTTGGTGCCTTTGAGAGTTTTTCACCATCAAATACATCTTTTGTTTTTACTTTTTTAGAATCTGACACTGCCACAACATGGTTTTCACCGTCAGTTCTTTTCTTCTTTTTATTTTTCAATTTGTGACTGAAAAACTTGATATCCTCCTATGACATGTTCACGCTCCTTTCATGGGTGGAAGAAGGGTAAGGTTCACAAGCATTTAGATAGAAAGCCAAAGTATAGTTATTAGGGAAGTCGAGGATAAGAGTAGGATCTATATTAGTCCAATCAATTAGGGTTTATTATAGACAAGGAGTCAGATTATAGGAAGGACAGCATCACGTCAGGGTCAAGACTATTAACTGACATGACATTTTTTATTAAGTTTATCTCTTCGATGTTTAGATTAATAAGATTCAGATCGTCATTATTGAATTCGATGTTAGTTATATGTGGACCAAACTCTAGTGTTTCATCATTGAAACTTTCATCTTTATCTCTCCATAGAAGGAGGCTCCTAGCTTGTAGTCTCTAAATTTCTTCCAGGCCTAGGAAAATACAAGTTTCTTCATCAATGAGTCAGGGAAGGGATACCTCCTCTTCTTTGGGAACATCAAAAATGTTAGGAGTAGTGTTAGAATGTTATCTGTGTTCTAATGGAGTTTCAAACATGTGAATCACATCTATTTCTATGTCCTATGTGGAAACATATAGATCATCCCACTCATAATCATGGGAGTCTGTTATTTTGTCATTAGACTTGTTCAAGAATTCAGCAATAGTTACCTGATGTACTCTATTAGACACTTGTAGATCAAAGTGTGGTAAATCTAGGACATGTGAAACTGTGACTAATTTCCCCTAGTTAGTATGTGAATCCTATTGTCGGGGTGTGTCCTTGGTAGTTGTTTCTATTAATGGCACTGCTAGAGTGTCCTTTGTTGTTTCTTCTACCTCTTGAATACTAGCTGGTGTTAACAAAGGAATATGAGTGTCTTGTGGTGTCTTGAAGCTAGGTACATATCTTTCTCCTTGATATTTGGGATATTATGTAACAATATGCAATAATCACTCATAGGTCCATTGTTCTGGTTCTATTTCCTCTTCTTCATCACTCCCTTTGTCAGAGATTGGACTATCTCTTGAAGTAGGTTTTTTAGATTTATTAATGAAACCTAGTCCCATTTTATCTTTGGTATCTCGGAATCCCATGTGTATAGGTTTAGTAAGTCCTTTTCCTTTGTCACCTAAAGGTCCTTTTCCTTTATATCCCATTTGTTTGAGGAGATCATATCCTTTACCATACTTTTTTGGGGATATTTTCACATGTTTTACCTCTTTTTCCTTTGGTTCCCCCTGGTAAAGTCAGGCCAAGACTGCTTGTTCTTCTTTGTCATCCGTGTGAGAGGTAGATGCTTTAACCATACCAGTTGCTTTGTGAATTTCTGGCTTTTTAGATGTAGTGGGTGTGAAAGATGGGGAAGGTTTCCCATAGGATCTTGGTGACATTGGAAGTTCTGTCAATGATGCGTTCATGTCCAGCTTGGATTCTCCCATACTAGTTTCTTCAAGTTTTAAGGTCTTTCCAAAGCCTTTGATAACCATGTCTTTGGTAGTCTTAGGTACAATCTCTTTTGGAGCTTCCTTGTTATGAGGGACCATACTACCTGCCTTAACATTGTTGCAAGTATAACTGGCATCTGCAGGAATTGTCACTTCTACCCCATTATGTGGGAACTTGATACACTGGTGGTAAGTAGATGGTACTGCTTGCATTTCATGGATCCAAGGTCTCCCTAATAGTATTTTGTAAGCCAAGGGTAGATGCAGAACTTGACATATGACATTTCTTTCAACCGGTCCGATTATGATGAGTAGAAAAATAAGACCTTTAGAGGATCTTTCTTCTTCATCATAAGCTTTGATAGTGATTTTGCTTCTTGAATCAATGGCTTGTTCTGAGAGACCCAACTTCCTGATTAGATTAAGGGTACAAATGTTCAACCCTACGCCTCCATCTATCAATACACGTCGAACACGGGATTTATGAATGAGGACTTCAATATGAAGGGGTTGATTATGCAGATGTGTCAATGATTTTTCATCTTCTTCTAAAAAAAGAGGTAATGTGGTGCTGAGATATGGTTAACCATTGCTTGGAATTTGTCTACATCAATGTCCTTTGGTACATTTGCTAAATGCAGGGCTTGTTCAAGAATTTCCCTATGCATTGAGGAAATCTTAAGTAGCTCAAAGATGGAAATTTGAGCAAAGGTTTGTTGCAATTGATCCACCAATTTGTAGTTCACTGCTGGAATGGTAACCATTTGTTTTTCTATTGTCAGTTTGGGAATAGTGACAATGGGTACCTTGGAAGTTGTCATTGGTTTTGATGAGGAATTAGGTCCTTTGATTGTGACTTGTGCTTGAATTCAGGTTACCACATTTGATTGGGATGATGTGTTTTTAACACCTTTGATAGTGACCATATTAATTGATTCATTTTTAATGTCTAACATGTTGATCACATTATCATTATTAGAGTAGGCATAGTTCACTTCATTTGATTTTCCTTTAGATGCTTCCCCTTTCTCATAATTAGGGAATGGTTTGTTAAATGTTTTATGGTCTTCATTAGTGGTGCGCCCCTCTACTTTGATCTTGCCTCCTTCAATAAGGTCTTGGATAACATGTTTGATTTTAAGATAGTTATTAGTATTGTGTCCCTTGTTTTTGTGGAAGACACAATAAGAATTGTCATCCCACCATCACGGTTTGACTTCTGGTTCCCATGGTTTTGAAGCTGGGATCATGAGAACTTTGTTGTCCAAGAGTGTCTTTAAAGCAGTCTCAAGAGGTTCTCCCAAAGGAGTGAATTTTCTTTTAGGTTTGGAAGTCCATGGTTGGCCCTTTTTGTTCTCATTTTTTTCTTTAGGTAGGGAGGTCGTTGCCTTGGCATCTTTACTTGCTTGCATGCTATTAGTCAGATTGAACACTATTGCTTTAGGATTAGCATTGGATGCATCTACCGTTCCATCATTACCCTTGTTTAGGATTAGAATTGGATGCATCTACCCTTTTTTTTGTGGAAGACACAATAAGAATTGTCATCCCACCATCGCGGGTTGACTTCTGGTTCCCATGGTTTTGAATCTGGGATCGTGAGAACTTTGTTGTCCAAGAGTGTCTTTAAAATAGTCTCAAGAGGTTATCCCAAAGGAGTGAATGTTCTTTGAGGTTTGGAAGTCCATGGTTGACCCTTGTTGTTCTCATTGTTTTCTTTAGGTAGGGAGCTTTTTGCCTTGGCATCTTTACTTGCTTGCATGCTATTAATCAGATTGAACACTGTTGGTTTATGATTAGCATTGGAAACATCTACCACTCCATCATTAACAACATTCTTGTTTTGTTTCCACAATTTAGGCTTGTTGTTGGAGTTGGTATATTTGTTATCACTTTGGAGAGTGATTTCTCCCTTTTTAACCATGACTTCTTTGATACAGATGGAATTCTTGATCATCCTATCAAAGCTAGGGGAATCTTTCATTTGCAATGCATAGTTAAATTCTGGTATAAAGCTATTAACAAATATTTCCATCTTTTCAAATTCGGGAATAGCTCTTGAATATCTTGCAAAGATTTTCCTCCACCTTTGTAGAAAGTGTGTAAAGGATTCACCAGTTCTTTGCTTTGTGTTACACAGATCCATCATGGTTACATCATGTTGTATATTATAGGAGTAATGTTGGACAAACCATTGAATTAACTCCTCAAAATATTTTACCTTAGGTGTGAGCTTTGAGAACCACTCCATGGCGTTTCCACCTAGGCTTCCTGGAAATAGCCTCATTAGTTATGTAGGTTCATGCATGTACTCTATGCTTAGAGCACAAAACTCTCTCACATGGTCATGTGGATCAGTCTCTCTCGTATACTAGTCGTATTTTGGCCTTGCCATGTTGGGAGGAAATGGAACCATATTAATACTATTTTCAAAAGGAAATGGACAAATGGAGTCCAAAGAGTATTTTGTCTTGGGTTTAGCCTTCTCTTGTTTGAGATTTGCGAGTTCAGTTTGCATCAAGATTAGTTGTTTGGCGAGAATAGAGATAGGAATTGACACCTCCTTTTCCTTTAGTTGTTCAACATCATAATCTTTAGGTAATTTTACTCCAGTGGATGCTAGATGGAGAAAGTATTTCTCTTTGTCTTCGTCGATTATCTTTTCCAATGTTTTTTGAAATTTTTTACTCTGTTTGAGTTTATTATATTCTTCTTCAGTATTGTCTTCCTCACTATCTGAACCAAATAAAGGATGGTCAATATTTTGTTCTTCTTCACTATGGCTATCTTCATGTTTTTGGTTTTCATCATTTTCGTATTCCTCAAAAGCTTTAATCCATTCGTGAGTGGGTATTTCCATTTCTGGGGAGTCTAAATCAAGCAGGGAACTGCGAGATGTTTCTCCTCATTGAGAATGTAGTGATTTTGGAGATACTTCCGATTCTTTAGAAGTGTACTTGTTGTGTCTTGTGCTAACCATGAAGTTGTATCTTAACTTTTTCAAAGTTTCCCGATAGTGTCAACTAGAGTCTCAAATCATTCAAGTGAGTGTGTCTAGGTAGAAGTATTGTTTGTGTTTTGGTGGAAGTAAATGATTCCAGCATCAAAGGGTTAGAATGCCTTGATAGTGAGCTGGGAATCAAGTTGTTTTGAAAAGTTAATAGACCACATGTATTGAGATGGATTGTGAGAGTCAAACAGGACATGCAAGGTAGACCTGAAAAAAGTTTTTGAAAAAACAATAGTGAGACCAGAAAAATCAACAGGGATAGACTAAAGAGCCAAAAGGGTATCCAAATAAACTATTTTTCTCTGAGAGGCAACTATGAGAGTGCCCACTGTCCTAGATGCAAGCCTCTGCATGCGAGCCAGGAAAAATAGGATGCGAGCCTCTGATGAACTAAATGTGACCTTTCTTCCTAGATACGATGTAATGATGACTAGATGTGATTTTGTACAACCTAATATGAGCTAGGATGGAATAAAAAGGACTGTTAACTATCCTATAAATTTGGTATCTAATTTGTCTTGAAGTTCATGCAAATTTTTTTGATAATAGGGTATTTTTGCATCTTTCCAGTGAGTGAAAAATATGGAATGTAGCCAAAGGATTGAATCTTGTTGCTTGTTTGAATGATTTATCTTGTTAATGAACTTTCAGACACATCAAGCAGATTTGCATTGTTAGGGGTGAGCAGACACATCCTTACACCCTATTTTCTAAGTAGAGGATGAAAATCCTTGCTTGTAGACTTAGGTACACACTCAAATGCTAATCAGAATATGGCCATCACCAAGCACACAATGGCTCCAGTCATGATGCCATATTAGCTAACTCCAAACCTAAGTGAGGGCACCATATGATGAGTATGTTGGGGCAATTACTTTTTTCCTTGCACAGGGATTATCACCCTTTCATGGATGAATCAGGTAGTTTGACTACAAAGTTTGTTATTTATGATGGGGCAATCTATTCAAAACCGTCTTCCATAGAATTGCACAAGGAAAAATTGAGGCATATATCCCTATGAGTACTCAAATAGGTGTAGTCTCAAAAGAAAGATTCAAGCGGCTTTTCTCTACACATACCCAAGCATTTTCAAGTAATGATGTCAAAATACCAAGAACAAAATCGATTCCATCTTCCGAGGCTTTGGCCTACGATGAAGAAATTATTTATAGTGACTTGGAAGGGTTGGCTAAAACCCATCCTCACTTGGGTCATCCCCGAGAGATTTTTTCTTCAACCGGCAGGCCATCTACTGTTAAATAAGCATACAAAGGATTGGCGAGCGTAGGATTTCTAGATTTTTAATTCTTCGAAAGAAGAAGAGCATACTCTCCTAGTCCATCAATTTTATCCAAAAACACTTCAAGTGAAGATCCTAAGTTAATGAAAGCATAAATACTTGAAATCAAAGTTTTTTTTGTTCAGTTTCCCCAAATTTAGGTGATTTTCTTGTTCAATTACTATCCAAAACTTAGACAATGAAGTTTTCTTGTTCAATTAACCGCAATGTTAAATGAATTGTGTTGTCCAATTTTGGATCCAAAGGGAATTATACAGTGTAACTTCTTCAATTATCCCACAAGATTAGTGATTTGCTTTGTTCAATTTCTGATCCAAGGGAAATCTAAAATAGTGAAGCTTGTTCAATTAGTCCCATAAGCTTAGTGATTTTCCTTGTTCAATTACAATATCCCAAAATTAATTAAACAACGAGTTTGTTTGCCTTGTCCATTTATCTCCAAATTCATTCACAAGTATTAAACCAACTTTTAATTTTCTAATTTTCCTTAAAGGAAAAGAGCATAGTAATCTAGTTGATTTAACAAATGATTAGAAAATGTGTTAAGTGTTTAAAACTGTGAATAAGGGAAACAAGTTAATCTCTTTAAAACACCTGCAAACAACAAGTTAGAAACTTCATTTCATCTTTGTGAGAAAAGGGCTCTTGACAGCAATATGCAAACAAGAATTAGACTGTTTAAAGAGCAAAAGCATAATAGATCAAGACATTAGTGGTTAGGCAAACAGATTTTCAAAATTTTAAACCATATATGAGCTTAGAAATCTGGGAAATGACCTTATATACCATATATGAACCTTTGCACCAGAAACGATGCAGGATATCTGTGATACGATCCTAGATTCTATGATGCGACTGTGTATCCTGGATGCGAGCCTTGGTGACCGAAAATGAGCCTGTTCTAGAAACCCGAGAGGACAAATTAGTTGAAAATGAATATAAAATGAGGTAAAATGCAAGATTTTTCCCCATGGTGGGTGCCATAAATGTGTGTGTGATTTTGTATACCTATTGAGAAAGACACAACACTTCAATAGATCATTGCATTAGTGAAAACAAGGGTTAGCAAAAGTGTATCAAATCACTAATATTGACCTATTGCTTCCTATTTAGGAGGAGAGTGAAAAATGACGTAATAACCCTCAGATTATGCATTTATCAGTGACATATACAACCTAGAATGAAATATTCAAATGAAACTAAATAAGATATTCAAGAAAATGAATGTAAAATGAGGTAAAATGCGAGATTTTTCCCCACGGTGGGTGCCAGAAATGTGTGTGTGATTTTGTATACCTGTTGAGAAAGACACAACACTTCAATAGATCATTGCATTAGTAAAAATAAGGGTTAGAAAAAGCGTATCAAATCACTAATATTGACCTATTGCTTCCTATTTAGGAGAGTGAAAAATGACATAATAACCCTCATATTATGCATTTATCAGTGACATATACAACCTAGAATGAAAGATTCAAATGAAACTAAATAAGATATTCAAGAAACATGCATTCTAGCTCTTAAAAATAGAGATTACAATAATGCATAATAATAGAACTAGGAAGCAATATAAATCTATGATAATATCAATAGGATAACAATGCTTACAACACTTTAAAATTAAGGGCCATTTGTGCTCAAAATTCATCCAATTTATAGAAGAAATGGAGGAAGGGGAGAAGACTCTAGAAGGAAATCCATTAATGAGTGTATAAGACTCATTAATGAGGAGTGTTGAAGAGAATGTGTAAGAGACATTAATGCTTCATTTATGAAAGCATTAATGAGGTATGTGAGAGGGTTTAAGAAGCATGGGTGAGGGTTTAAGGTCAAGCTTGAGAAATTTGACTTTTGGGAGTGGGTTGAATTCTTAATCACAAAATGAATGTAAAATGAGGTAAAATGCAAGATTTTGCCCCACGGTGGGTGCTAGAAATGTGTGTGTGATTTTGTATACCTGTTGAGAAAGACACAACACTTCAATAGATCATTGCATTAGTGAAAATAAGGGTTAGCAAAAGCGTATCAAATCACTAATATTGACCTATTGCTTCCTATTTAGGAGGAGAGTGAAAAATGACATAATAACCCTCAGATTATGCATTTATCAGTGACATATACAACCTAGAATGAGAGATTAAAATGAAACTAAATAAGATATTCAAGAAACATGCATTCTAGCTCTTAAAAATGGAGATTATAACAATGTATAATAATAGAACTAGGAAGCAATATAAATCTATGATAATCTCAACAGCATAACAATGCTTACAAAACTTTAAAATCAAGGGCCATTTGTGCTCAAAATTCATCCAATTTATAGAAGAAATGGAGGAAGGGGAGAAGACTCTAGAATGAAAGCCATTAATGAGTGTTTAAGACTCATTAATGAGGAGTGTGGAAGAGAATGTGTAAGAGACATTAATGCTTCATTTATGAAAGCATTGATGAGGTATGTGAGAGGGTTTAAGAAGCATGGTGAGGGTTTAAGGTCAAGCTTGAGAACTTTGACTTCTGGGAGTGGGTTGAATTCTTAATCACAAAATTAGGAATGTGACACCATTAAGAAGTGGGTTAGGATGAGATTAAGATTAGAAGTAGAATTAGCATGGATGAAGGGGTTGGGATTAGTTTGAACACAGGGTTAAGGTGGTTGAGGTAGGTTAGGTTAGAGGGAATATTAATGAAATGAATTATATTTAATATATTCATTCAAAAATAGGGAAATTAATTATTTAAGCTTTTGATAATTAGTTAGGACTATAGCCAATTAATTAGATTAATTTATGCTAGGGTATAGGTTTTTCAAGTGATGAGGTATAATTAGGATTTCATTTAATTCCTTTTAAATTAATTATCTTAGCCATGTTTTGATTTGAATTGATTTGATTGGATTGGCTAAAGCAATTAATGTAAATTAGTGATTAAATCACTTAGGAAATTAAATCTGGTTTGAATGAATTATGTTAGCCGATTGAAGAGTTGTCTTGACATAATTGGGGTATGATCAAACTTAGGTAAAATAGGGTCTATAGTCAGAGAAGACCAAATTAGGGTGGTTACACTATCTTAAGTCTAACCCTGTAGAGTTGCAAAAGTTAGTGGACTATTGTAAAGGAGGGACCCAGGATTTAGACCAAAATGTCATGACTTCAAAAGAAAATGAGTTAATTTTGGTAGTTCTATTGGATCAGGGAGAGTCATCTATTTTGGCTAGTTCTCCGGGTCAAAAGCCTGACCCATTCTATGTGTCATTATTTATTAATGGTTGTAAGTTAAGTAATTGTATAATAGACTTCGGTGCCTGAGACAATGTTATGCCATCGACTGCAGCTAAGGCTCTAGGTCTCACTCTCACTAAAGCCCATGGTATATGCTACTCCATGGATGCTAAAAAGGTCCCTTTGATTGCGAAAATCAAAGATGCTCAAGTGGCTTTAGCAACACACACTGAAAAGAAAATGTTATTAACCATTTTGGTTGCTGAAATACCTGCTAGTTACAGTTTATTGTTGAGAAAGAGATTTTGCAGGGATCTAGGAGGTGAAATAAAGTTGGATTGGTCCCATGCTTTAATTCCAGTGGGCAACAAAAAGATAAAGTTGGTTCCTGAAGAGAAAGAAAAGTTTACAGTACTAAAATCTGATGATCCCAAAGCCCAAATTCTATACCAGGAATTAGAATTTGGTAAATACATGATGTTTACCAATGATCATGATGAAAAATCCAAATCTAGAAAGATGGAAAATTAGTCCCCTGCTAAAGAAATGAAACCTCAAATTTGGACTCTCAAATTTGATGGTAGTTGTGCATCATCATGATCTGGTGCAGGTGTAGTTATAATATCGCCATATGGGGAATGTGAGCCCATGGATTACAAATTGGAGTTTGGGAACACCAATAACACAACTGAGTATGAGGTCTTGTTACTTAGAATTATTTCTGAAAAGGAAAAGGGTGTGAAAGTCTTAAGAGCTTGGGGTGATGCTGAGTTAATTGTGCGCCAAGTTAAAAATCAATACTCTATGAAGAACCATAGATTGAAAAACTACAGGAACAGATTATGGGATGAAATTGAATCCTTAAATGCCTTTTCTATTGAGTCCATACTGAGAGACTTGAATTCTAAGGAAGAATCCTTAGTTGTATCAGCCTCATTACTCCTCCCTTGCCTAGAATTCAAAGATAAGAAGTATCAGATAGAGGTGATTTATAGGCCATCTGTACCTAATAATGTAGAGGATTGGTAGGTGTTTGAAGATGACAAAAATCTTCTTCTCTTTTTGGAAAGCGGCAAGGATTTCCATAAAGATGCTCCTAGTAGTCATAGATGAATGTGTCATGACAAACAAAATAAAGATAAGTCAGGGATCATCTAGTTGCAAGGTAATTAGACCCCTCCTCACTTGCTCACACTTAAAAAAACTCTTCAATAGGCATGATACCTTCGTTAAAAAGAAGAGGACTGAGAGGGGTCCTACTATTGGTGAATATGAAGCAATTAACATAGGAAGTGAGAAAATTCCTAAGATGGTCAACATTGAGAAATGTTGTACTGAGGAAGAAAGGGAAGAAGCTAGAAAAATCTTCCTAGAATACCAGGATGTCTTTGTGTGGAGTTATGAAGACTTAAAAAGTTTTATGGATGGAAAATTTAAATATCAAAGTCCTTTAAAACTCAATGTTGCTCCAATCGGGAAAAAATGAAGGAATTACAATCCCAAGATTGTTGATGCTATATTCAAGGAAGTTGATAAAATGCTTAAGGCTAAGATTATATATCCTCTCCATCAGTCCACTTGGATAGAAAACATAGTGCCTATGAGAAAGAAAAATGGGGAAATAAGAATTTGCATGGAATTTAGAAACCTAAACCAGTCTTTCTTGAAGGATAACTATGCTCTTCCCAATATGGATCACCTTTTAAGAACTGTCACTGGAGCTAAGATGATGTCTATGTTAGACGGTTTCTCATGGTATAATCAGATAGAGGTGGAGAAATTTGATCAACACAAAACAAGCTTCACTACTCCATGGGGCACGTTCGCTTACCATAGGATGCCGTTCGGATTAATAAATACTGGGGCTACCTTTCAGAGAGGTGTGGATATTTCCTTTGGTGATATGAAAAATAAAATAATTGGTAATTATATGGATGATCTTACAGTGTTTTCTAAAATAAGGGTAGATCACCTGAAGGATTTGAGAAGAGTGTTGCAAAGGTGTAGAGAGCACAGAATCTCTTTGAATCCCAAAAAGTCAAATTTTTGTGTGACTGAAGGAAAATTACTGGGTCACATTGTTTCCCAAGAAGGTATAATAATTGAGCCAGAATGGGTCAGAGAAATCTAGCAACTAAGCCTACTGGTAAATAAGATTGGAGTAAAATCATTTTTCAGTTAGGTGAATTTTCTTAGCAGGTTTGTCCCAAATTTCTCAGAAATTACCAAATGCATAGTAGATATGATGAAAGGGAATTTAAATTTTAAGTGGAATGACCTTGGAAAGCAAGCTTTCAACAATATTAAGAATGCAATAGCCAACTCCCTAGTTTTATACCATCCAGATTACACAAAGGATTTCATAATCTATTGTTACTCCTCTAAACATACCTTGTCAGCAATTATAATGCAAGAGAACAAGGAAGGAGTCCAAGCTCCTATTGCTTTTATGAGCATGCCATTGAAAAATCATGAGTTAAAATACTCTCAAATTGAGAAACATGCCTTCGCTATGGTAAAGACTTTAAAAAAATTTAGATTCTATATTTTGCACTCTCACTCCTTTGTTTATGTGTCTGATATTGCAGTAAAAGGCATATTGACTCAACCAGATGTGGGATGTAATAATAGCGGACCATGGGTGGCTAAAACATAAGAATATGATATAGAGATCAAACCCACCAAATTGGTGAGAGGAAATGCGCTGTGTAAAGCAATGGCGGAAAACCAGGTAGATGAAACTCTTGAAGCAAAAAAATTGGTCTTAGCAGTGAGTATGCAAGACCCTTGGTTTGAAAATATTGTATATTTTATGATGTATGGTGAATTCCTTGAAGGATTGACTATGAAGCAAAGAAGAGATCTGAAGCTAAAGGCTTCCAAACATGTTATCCGGGAAGACAGATTATATAAAAATTCAATAGATGGGACTTTCCTCAGGTGTGTTGACAAACAATAGCAGGAGAAACTGTTGAGGGTGTTTCATGATGAAGCTTGCGGGGGCCATTTTTCTTCATCAGTTACTGCATTCAAGATATTAAGAAAGTTCTATTATTGGCCAAGGATGTTCAAAGATGCATATCATTGGGTGGAAAAATGTGAGAAGTGGAAAACATTTACTCGAAAGCCATAGCTAGAAGCTCTTCCCCTTAGACCAGTGATAATTGAAAATCCTTTCTAGCAGTGGGGTATTGACTTTATTGGCCCTATAAATACCACATCCAGTGCATGTCATACCTATATAATCACTGCGATAGAATACTTTACCAAGTGGGTGGAGGCGAAAGCAACTAAGAAGACTACTTTTGAAGTGGTATGTGAGTTTATTAAGGAAAACATCTTGGTGAGGTTTGGCATACCTATCAAGTTAGTAATGGATAATGATACATATTTTTCTTCTTTGGAGAATACTGAATTCTATTTTGAGTATAATATTTCAATCACCCAGTCATCTGATTATTTCCCACAAGGAAATGGTCAGGCTGAGTCCAGTAATAAGAATTTAGTGAATATAGTGAAGAAAATCATAGTAGATAACCAAAGAACCTGGCACAAGAAAATCCATGAGGAACTCTAAGATGATATGGTGACTCCCAAAATAGCTATTGGAATTTCCCCCTTTTAACTTGTCTATGGAATTGAAGATAATCTCCCACTACCTTTGGAGCTGGCTACTTGCAAGTTGAGAACAGTAGTAGAAGATGGTATTGTTAGTAATAATTGAGAGGGGGGTGAATCAGTGGCCTCAAAAATTAATCCTTAGATCAACCCTTAAAACTTATAACCACAAATTGTCTCTAGTTATCTTCTGTCCTACAAGATGAATGCCTTGAAATACTTATATCAATTTTCTACTTGTCAAATTGCTTTGTAAATCTCTCTTCTATATGATTACCGACAAGCAGTAAACTATTTACCGAAATACAGTAAATATGCAGAGTATACCGATAAATCTAGAATTGCATATGTGAAATGTAAAACAGTAAAGTAATAAAACATAAACACATGACACATGGATTTTTAATGTGGAAACCCTGTTAAGGGAAAAACCACTCGGACCGGTACCCTAAATTTTCACTCTTCTGAAGTGAGCTCTGTTAGGAGCCAACCCTGTTAAAGGTTACAAACACACTGTTAGGTGTGACCTTGTTAGAGGATTTAAAAGATAGTTTGTCACCTAGTATCTGGCATCTAATGCTACCATCCTTGATCAAACACTCACTTGGTCTGTCAATAGGTATCGAGCATATCCAATGCTACTTTCATGATCAAACCTTTTGATACTCCTTGGGATGTATCTCAATTGTAAAAGACTTTTAAGTCCTGCTCGATTAAGAGACTTGATACTTCAATGGTTAAATGGAAACACTAATGATCTGTTCATACATACAACTAAATTGCATATTTTTAGATCTATTGTAAGTCCATTACCTCTCTGATCAATATAATCAATTATATACATTTTATCCACACTATTTTGTTATGTGATGTTGTCTCACTGTTCATCGGTGTTTGTAGAATCTAGCTCTTTCCTTAGCTTGTTGATCAGGACTGAATGAAGACTTTCTTCTCCTTCAATTTTTTTTTTTGCATCTTTCCTCTTCTCTTCTTCACCCCACACACCAATTCATAATGAATTGGGTTTGTCTCTATATAGACATGATTTACCTTTTCTTGGCTTTCTTGATTCTTGGCGTGATCCACAATTCTCGCCAATAGATTTAAAAGCAAACTTCTATTTTATCTCAAAGAGATCTTCTTGCCAACTGGAAAAATCATCTTTAAATCAATTACTTATCTCCATCTTTATATGGATGATTAAAACAATGATAAGTATCCATTAAGTCTATATATAGCCCTTGAGAGCTAGGCATTTTGTCGATTCCAAACTTTCTATTCTGTCAGTCAACACTTCAGTTAGTCATCGATGATAACTGACTGTTCCATCAGTGTGACTTCAGTTTTCATCAGGATCTTCATCCTTGTCTTTTCCATCAGGCAACACTGAAATTGTTTCCATCGGGTTACTCTGTGTTTTTCTCATCGGGAAACACTGTAACTATGATCATCGGTAATGTTGTGCATTAGCTCGTTAGGTAACACTGTGACTCTTCTCTTTTACTCTGACCGTCAGCGTGCACTCCATCGGTGTATACAATCACTTAGTGAATACTTGACTTATATGCATTACTGATAGCATACCTTTGATTCATTGGTTCTTTGAAGTCTTTGGTGGTATTTCCATGACCATGCAGATTATATCAAGTTGACATCAACGACAATACAATACATTAACTAATTTAATGCCTTGCATGATCATCAACTTAATATCTTCAAACATTCAATCAGTTACATGTCATCAATCTCTCCCTTTAGCATTGATGGCAACATACTACATTATTATACTATACAATTACTAATACAATATGAAATATACAGTTTCATCAAGCTTTCCTAATGTAACTCATACAATTTTCTGGCTATCGGTAAGCTCAAATAGCTTTGATTTTATTCTTGCAACTTTCTTTTTGTCTTCAATCCCTTCACTGGATAGATGTAGAATCTTTCTTTCTCTGATGTGATGTGTTCTCCTTCTATATCAAACTCTCTCCCTTTGACTATTCTCTATTCTTGTGATGTTTCTTGTTAGCAATTCTCTTTCTTTGTGTGTACTCTCCCTTTCTTGTTACATCTCTCCCTTTGATGATAATGGATATAATCTCTCTCTTTATCAGTATGATAATGAGAAATCTCTCTCCCTTTGACAAAAATTCCAAAAAAACATCTTTTCAAACTGGTTTTCGACAATGCTGCCAAACGGATCTTTTCTATCCATAATATATTCCTTCAATTTCCCAATCTATCGGTAATAACTCCAGTGCTCAGAGTAGATGTATACTTTGTTGTGTGTAGATTTTTCTTGAAGTCCGTGTCTCTACTTGCATCAACATCAATGATAATCTGATAATATGTAGGCTGATGCAGCCTTCTAGTCATCTTACTAACTAGTAGACAAGGGTCTGACCCCTAGTCTCTTTCTCAAGTACTCAAATGTAACCTTGGGCAGTGGCTTGGTAAAGATATCGACCAATTGTTCCTTTGATTGTACATACTCAAGTATAACCTCCTTTCCCTGAATTTGTTCTCTCATATAATGATACTTGATGGAAATGTGCTTTGTTTTACCATGCATGACTGGATTCTTGGAAATGTTTATTGCACTTGTATTATCACAATAGATAATTACTAGTTCTAAAATTTTCATATGCATACCTTCCAGTAACTGTTTGATCCATGCAATATTTGAGCAATTTGGAGCAGCAGCAACATACTCTGCTTCTGCAGTAGACTGAGAGATACATCCTTGCTTTTTGCCGATCCATGTGACAAGTTTCTCACCCATAAAGAATGCTCCTCCAGTTGTGCTCTTCTGGTCATCAATATTTCCAGCCCAATCAGCGTCGGTAAAGACCTTTAGTTCAAATTTTCCTTCTCTTCTATACCATAATCCATATTCCTCAATATTCTCTAGATATCTTAGGATTCTTTTCATAGCAGTCATATGTGATTCTCTGGGATTAGCATAAAATCTTACAACTATTCCTACTGCATGTGCAATATCTAGTCTAGTATGTACAACATACATGAGTTTTCCAATCATTGATCTGTACAAAGTTTGATTTACCTCTGATGACTTGTCTTCCTTTGTCATCTTGCATCCAGTTTCCATCAGTGTTCCAACTGGTTTGGACTCTTCCATTTTGAATATTTTTTAGTACTTATTTGATGTACTTGGATTGTGTAATGAAAATACCTTCATCTTGTTGCATGATCTGCAAACCAAGAAAGAACTTGATCTCTCCAAACATAGACACCTCAAACTCTTTGCTCATTTCATTTGCAAATGATTTTCATAGCATATCATTGCCTCCAAATATGATGTCATTAACAAATATCTCAGCAATCAAAATGTTAGCATCAGTATCTTCCTTCAAATAAAGATTATTATTTTCACTAGTCCTTACAAATCCAGTACTTATAAGATAGGAATGAATTCTTTCATACCAGGCTCTGGGTGCTTGTTTCAATCCATACAAGGCTTTGTGTAGTCTACATAACATGTCCCTCTTTTCTGGATCAACAAACCATTTTGGTTTTTCAATGTATACCTCTTCTTCAAGTATTCCATTTAGGAATGCAGACTTGACATCTATTTGATATACCTTGAATCCTTTACATGCAACATAAGAAAGTAATATTCTCACTCCTTCTAGCCTAGGAATGGGTGCAAAGGTCTCTCCATAGTCATTTCCTTCTTCTTGTGCATACCCCTTGCATACTAGTCTTGCTTTATTTATAGTGACTTCTCCATTCTCATTCAGTTTATTCCTGAATATCCATTTTGTACCGATGACATTCTTGTCATCTGGTCTCGGTATAAGTGTCCATGTCCTATTTTTCTCTATCTGCTCAATCTCTTCAATCATAGCACTTATCCATTCATCATTATCTAGTGTAGCATTGACAGATTTGGGTTCATAATCACAAATAAGACAACTTGTATTTAGAGACTTACTTTTGGTTCTCATACTAGCCTTTTTATCTCCCATGATCTAGTTCTATGGATGGTTCCTTCTGACATATATTGCAAGTACAGGTTCAACTCTTATTCTATCAGCTTGATCATCATTTTTTTCTTCATTCTTTTCTCCATCACTTTGTGCATCATCTTGAGCAATATTTTGATCATCGATATTTGTAGCCTGATGCTCAGGTGCAATGATCTGTTTCTTGGGAGCTCTACATTGTTGGTCTAGTAGAGTGTCAGGTTCCTCATTGTAAGCAAACCTATTGTAGTCCTCTAGTTCTTTAGTGCTTTCCTTTTCATTCTTCTTTGCAAATTCATCTATCCTTACATTTGCACTTTTAACAATTTTGTTAGAGGCTTTATTTAGAAATTTATAAGCCTTGCTCTTGGTAGAATACCTTAGAAAGATTCCTTCATCACTCTTGGAGTCAAGTTTTCCATTTATATCATCTTCTAAGATATAACATTGATTGCCAAAAATTTTGAAATAACTTACATTGGGTGTGTATCCATACCAAAGCTCATAAGGTGTCTTTCTTCAATTGTACTATGTTCGATGTATAAACAGTAGTACTGACAACTTCTCTCTAGAAGATTTGGGCGATGTCTTTCTCTATCATTAGTGTTCTTGCACAATCAACTATGGATTTGTTCCTTCTTTCAGCAATTCCATTTTTCTATGGTGTTCTTGGTGCAGAGACCTGCCTTTTGATTCCATGCTCATTACAAAAGTTAGTGAATTCATCTAAAATAAATTTCCCTCCTCTATCTAACCTTAAGCATTTCAATTCTTTACCACTTTGTTTCTCAACCATTGCCTTATACCATTTAAACATCTTAAATGCTTCAGATTTATCTTTTAGAAACATTATTGTAGTCATTCTAGAGTAATCATCAAGAAAGAGAATAAAATATCTATCTCCATAATAAATCTTTGTCCTCATAAGTCCACATAAATTAGTATGGACTAATTCTAGAATGACATCATATATATGGGTTTTGCTTTTGAAAGTAGACTTTGTCATCTTACCTTTTTGACAATTCTTACACGTGATGTTGTCGGGCTTGGTCATCGTCGGTAAGCCTCTGACATTTCTCTTTTTGCTAATCTTTATCATGTTATCAAAGTTCACATGACACAATCTTTTGTGCCACAACTATATGTCTTCATTTGTAGCAATCAAACAAGTGTTGTTAGTATCATTCAGATAGAATAAGTTAGCTCTTGTCTGATCACTGGTACTAATCAGATTTCCTGATTAATTGAAGATCTTTGCCTTCTTATTTTTAAATGCTACTCTATGACCTAAATTATTCAACTGAGAAACACTCAATAGATTATAATTCAATCCATTAACCCAATAAGCATTTTCACATTTTATCTGGTTATTCAACATTATGGTTCCTCTACCTTCAACTGGACAAGGTGCGTCATTACCCATTCTTACTAAACCACATTTATAGTATTCAAAAGTCTCAAACTTTTTCTTATCACCGGTTATATGGTGAGTGCAGCCACTATCTATGATCCAGACATCATTTTTACTAACTTTAGATATGAGTGCAGTTTCTACATACCTTTCTTCATCATCATCTGAATCATCTTTTACTACCAAAAACACCATCTCGATGTCTTCCTCAGATTCAGTGTCAGTATCATAATTTTTTCATTTTCATAGGTAACTGGACTTCTTTCCTTTGTCCTTGTAGTCTGGGTAATATCTTCTTTCTGATTGTTGGTAGCTTTTGTAATCACCTATGTCAGACTTCTTTTCAAATGATATGTCATTACTTCTATCACCTTTTCTTCTGTTAGGACATTTTGCAGCAAAGTGTCCAATCTCTTTACAATTAAAACAAACAAGTGGTAATTTACCTTTGTATTTACCTTTGCCTCTTTGCATTCTTCTAGCCATAAGTGCTTCAATTTCATCAAGATCTTCTTCTTC
>MU225041.1:567297-584948 GCA_018584345.1 Thuja plicata | reverse complement strand
CTTCCAATCAAACTGTCTAGAGTAACATTTCTATTTTCTACTGCTCTCATTTCTTGAATGGTAGATACTCTAATAGCATAAGTAGGTAGTAAGGTTCTTAGAATTTTACTTACCACTATATCTTCTTCTAGTACACCTCCAATGCCTCGGATAGCATTGACTACCTCTTTGATTCTTGTGTTGTACTAAGTGATGTTTTCACCTTCTTTCATTTTGAGATCATCAAAATTTCCTCTAGAGATTTTTCCTTTGCTCTTAAAATATTTTTTCACCACCATGTACAAGCATCAATTTGTCCCACATCTTCTTTGCAGTCTTGCAGGTTTTGACATCTTCAAATTCAGCATCGAAGAGTGAGGAAGAAAGCTCTATCATCATGCAGTTGTTCTCATGCTTCTCTCTCATTTGTTCAATTGTTGGTGTTCCTATGGGAAACACATATTTAGTATCTAAGTATTGAGTGACATCATTTCCAATACCTGATAAGTGGAATCTTATTCTTCTCTGCCATGAAGCAAAATTATATTTGTTCATCTTGGGCACATCTCATCTGTTCATATTGTGATCTTTAGCTTAGGTTTTGAAACCTTCTTCTAAGCACACAAGCTCTGATACCAATTGTTAGTAATAACTAAGAGTGGGGGTGAATCAGTGGCCTCAAAAATTAATCCTTAAAACTTATAACCATAAATTATGTCTCTAGTTATCTTTTGTCCTACAAGATGAATGCCTTGAAATACTTATATCAATTTTCTACTTGTTGGATTGCTTTGTAAATCTCTCTTCTATATGATTACCGATAAGCAGTAAACTATTTACCAAAATACAGTAAATATGCAGAGTATACTGATAAATCCAGAATTGCATAAGTGAAATGTAAAATAGTAAAGTAATAAAACATAAACACATGACACATGGATTTTTAACGTGGAAACTCTATTAAGGGAAAAACCACTGGGATTGGTACCCCAAATTTTCACTCTTCTGAAGTGAGCTCTATTAGGAGCCAACCCTATTAAAGGTTACAAACACACCATTAGGTGTGACCTTGTTAGAGGATTTAAAAGATAGTTTGTCACCTAGTATCTAGCATCTAATGCTACCATCCTTGATCAAACACTCACTTGGTTTATCAATGGGTATCAGGCATATCCAATGCTACTTTCGTGATCAAAATTTTTGATACTCCTTGGGATGTATCTCAATTGTAAAAGAATTTTAAGTCCTTCTAGGTTAAGAGACTTGATGCTTCAATGGTTAAATTGAAACACTAATGATCTATTCATACATACAACTCAATTGTAGATTTTTAGATCTATTGTAAGTCCATTACCTCTCTGATCAATATAATCAATTATATACCTTTTCTCCACACTGTTCTCCTTTGTGATGTTGTCTCACTATTTTTCGGTGTCTGCAAAATCTAGCTCTTTCCTCAGCTTGTTGATCAGGACTTAATGAAGACTTTCTTCTCCTTCAAATTTTATTGTGCATCTTTCCTCTTCTCTTGTTCACCCCACACACCAATTCGTAATGAATTGGGTTTGTCTCTATATAGACATGATTTACCTTTTCTTGGCTTTCTTGATTCTTGGCGTGATCCACAATTCTCACCAATAGATTTAAAGAAAACTTTTGTTTTATCTCAAAAAGATCTTCTTGCCAACTGGACAAATCATCTTTAAATCAATTACTTATATTTGGCTTTATCTGGATGATTAAAGCAATGATAAGTATCCATTAAGTCTATTTATAGCTCTTGACAGCTAAGCATTTTGTCATTTCTGAACTTTATGTTATGTCAGTCAACACTTCAGTTAGTCATCGATGATAACTGATTGTTCCGTCGGCGTGACTTCAGTTTTCATCAAGATCTCCATCCTTGTCTTTTCCATCGGGAAACACTGAAATTTTTCCCATCGGGTTACTCTGTGTTTTTCTCGTCGGGCAACACTGTAACTATGCTTGTCGATAATGTTGCGCATTAGCTTGTCAGGTAACACTATGACTCTGCTCTTTTACTCTGACCATCGGCGTGCACTCTATCGGTGTATACAATCACTTAGTGAATACTTGACTTATATGCATTAATGATAGCATAGCCTTTGATTCATTGGTTCTTTGAATTCTTTGGCAGTATTTCCATAACCATACATATTATATCAAGTTGACATCAATGACAATACAATACATTAATTGATTTAATGCCTTGCACGATCATCAACTTAATATCTTCAAACATTCAATCAGTTACATGTCATCAGGTATATATAAAGATGGTTTAGAAAAGAGAATCTTTTACTTAAACAAGCTTGAAGAAGAAAGAGAGGAAATGGTTGATCATATCACACAAAATCAAATGCATGTGAATAATTTGTTTGATAAAAAAAGAAGACCCCAAAAATTTATGGAGGGAGATATGGTGCTACTATGGGACAAACGCAGAGTTCCTAAGGGCATGCATGGAAAATTTGAGATGTTGTGGAAAGGACCCTTCAAGATTCTTTAGGTGTTCAAGAGTAATTCCTTCAAGTTGACTTATCTGGATGGCGAGGCACAACCCATGACATACAATAGTCAGGATTTGAAGTTGTACCAGATTTTAATTGAAAATAGGTAACCCCTGTATTGTATATAGTTTCATTTAGTCCTTTTTTTGTTTTCAATAGTTAGGTTTCCTTTCTTTTTCTTCTTTCCCATGTTTTTTCTTTTTTTTGTTGTGTAGCCGCCTTTTCTTTTGAGCTTTGTAAACCAGAGATTTGAGTTCCTTGCTTGGACATGTGAATGTCCAAGTCCCCAGATAGAGCCATTTGTTGCCCCATTTTTTTTCTTCATATCTTTAGATAAAAATGGATGTTTTTCATGTTAGTCTCGGTCTTAAAATAACTATGTAAATTTTATTCTAATTCTAGATCTCTCCTTAGGCTAGAAGGCCTTTAATTAGGTTTTCCCAAATTGACTTCTCTTCTTGTAAGTTAGGGGATATTTGTCAAATTTATGTTATATATTGGGTAGGTTAAGGTCCCAAATCTGATAAAGGTCATGTTTTGAATATCTCTAACATTTTTTTCATGTGAAGTTGAAATATTTAGCTTTGATACTTCATTTTGGCCCATTGGCGGGAAATTAGTTCTGAGCTTCTCCTTAGCGAAAAGTTGATTTTCGGCCTTCTCTTCGGCGGGTTTTCACCTACAGAGTGTGTCTTCCACAGATGGCAAGTTAAAGAATATATGTGGTTGGTGGAAGTTGGAGATAGATGATTTGAATTCAACATGAATATTGCACCCAAGGAGATTCTCTACAGGTGGAAGAAATTATTAAATGATGCAGGATTTGAAGTTAAAATTCCCCTGGCAGAAAATTAGAAATTATCTTCTCCTCAATGAGAAATAAATTCTCAAAGGCATTTTTCGCCTAAACAATTTAAATGATTAAAACACGTCAATGGTGATTGTGGGGAACATTTATGAGGCTTGAAGATATAAATGGAGTTATTGGTTTTAATTGGGCAGTAAAGTATAGATCTAAGGCTTCTAGGTAGAAAAGTGGAAAATAACTTCTCCATTACTCCAACAGACAGGTTTTAACCTGTGGGGTGCATTTTCCACCAAATCATTATGCATAATGTTTTTAAAGTAAATTCAATCTCCCATGTGACCTAAAGTATAAAGGAGAGATAATAAAGTTGTTACATGTCATTATAGCATTGCAAAAGGCTAAAATTGTCGTTGGTAGATTTTTGAGTAAGGAGTACTCCAAAGGCACTTCTCCTCCAAAAGAGAAGTGGAAAAGTAATTTTCTGCTACTCTCATAAATTTACCATTATACTTACTCAGAGTGAAAATTTGTTTTCTAATGGCCTATAGAATCAAGGTTATAAATTCAAATAAATTTGTTTACTTTGTAACAGACATTTTCATATTAATTGATCTTATTTCACCCATGTGGCGTGAGAAATGAATAATTAACGATAAAAAGTCATAAGCTTATTTAATCATAGAACTGTAATAAGTAAGAGTTACTATTTTCCTAATTAATTTGCCTGAAATAATATCTGATCTTAGCAGCTTCATACTTTCATATTGTTGAGATAAACCTTGTTGCTCAATTCAAGTCAATCTAAACATGGCCACCAGTTTCATGGGTTTGACAGGTTAAACGGTATTACATCTGAGTGGCACAAAATCTCAGATACTTATCTACAGTTATTTGACATGAAAAGCTTCTAGAATAGATTGAACATAGAGAGGATACATCCTATTACTGAGAAGTTCAAATAGAGTGGGTTAGTTGAAGCTGCTGGCTTTCTCAATGTGGTTCAAGCCCAAGAGCTTATCCATGAATGTATAGCCCGTTACAATCCGGATACCAAGAAAATTATTTTTCCTAATGACTCGGTGCTTCTCTCCATTGATTGGGATTCTATCCAAAATTGCCTTCGAATCCTAGAACAAGCTGAGTACTCAGAGATGAACTATAGCAGAGCGGTCACTGAATATGGAGCGAAAAATCCTACAAAGGAAGACAGATTAGAAGATTTCACTACTAATTTTGAGCTGCAATCTTTTGATATGGGGTTAGCTCATCATGATACCAAGGTGGATTGGTGGAAATCAACTAATGTAGTAATTGAGGAGGAGCTTGAGGAGCTTAAGGCTGCTAAGGTGCGACTCAAAGAAGAAGTTAATGAATTGACTAGTTTTATCAAACAATTGGTTGCTCCAGTCACAAGCCTTCCTAGTCCTCAAACTACTTTCAACCCTAACATAGCAGAGAATCAAGCCATTATTGCTAAATTACAAGAAGATAGACATTTTGCACAAATCGGCAAAAGATGGATCGAGAGACTAGAATCTAAAGGGCTCGTAGCTATTGAGCAACTCGGTAATGCTATCTTAAAACTGGAAAAAGAGAGGAACAATGTTTCTAAGAACTTATAGATTCTCACATCAGAAAGATTGAAGTGTCAAGACTACATAGTGAAGTTGCACATGGTAGTCAAATTGAAGGTTAAAGAGGCAATAAAGGCCAAAATCTTGCAAAAAGGAGATGAACCCTTAATTGAATGGCTTCAAAGTTTGGAATTTAAAACTGAGATGACCATCCAAGCCAATGGAGGGTTACAACAAACAGTCATCAAAATCAAGGAAGAACAAGATAGAGATTTCAAACTCCTCAAAGGTCTTCCCACAGAGTCAAAAACAAGTGGTCAAGGAAAAGACATAATCAGAGTGACTAACATGCAAAAATATTTCTCCGATTATGTAGATAAAATGGTGGAACAATCTTCTTCTCACCTGGATAAAGTACCAGATCTCCAACAGCTGAGTGGGTGCATATATAAATCTATGGAGGAATTTCCAAATCGGGTAAATTTAGTTAAGACTATGGCCAAAGATCATTCCCGATGGCTCATTAGATATACTAATGTCCATAATAATAGATATGAGGAGCTTGTTCTAATCATCATAGCTATCACCGCCCATAAGGCGATTTTAGATAAGGAAAATTTAGATAAGGGGAAGAAAACAAAGACATAGATATGTTTCCCCCATATACTAAATTTTGATAGATTTTTTAATCGATAAATGTTCTCTTATCATTTATCATTTTTGGTTTGAGAGGTTGAACCGTTTCTGTTACACTTTTGTAACAGTTAAGCTCTGGAATCTATATGTACTATTTTGAAAATCAATAGAAGGGTTGGCTAAATTTTGGTGTGAAGAACTTCATTTTTGCTAAGCCAAAATCATTTATGTCTGAATGCCAATGATTTAACTATTCCATTACATTTGTCTTTCTATTAATTTGAATGTTTCTTTAAAATTGGATTTACAGTTCATGATTAAACCGAGGTTTTGTATTATGATTTGATAACAGTTAACTCAGGGGAAATTTGGTTATTATTCAAATTATGAGAGATGTTCATATGAAGTGTTTAGAATTAGTTTGACTCAGCATCATTATATTATCATTATCTATCATTGCACTACCAGTTTTTTGAACTCATATGATTGATGAAATCTTGAAATTGGCTAGATTTAGAGTTAAAATTATTCTACGTGAGCTAATTCCTATCTAGGCCTAGTTTGGATTACCTCTTTTGTTCTCAGGTTAAGAAAAAAACCCTATTAGATTAGAAAATAACAAAATTCATTGAAGATCAATTACTTAAGGGAGCTGTACCTACAAATTTAGAGGGAAATTAGTTATTCAATTGCATTTCCCAACTGTTGTATTTGATTGTTTCTTTACATATCTGGGCATTTAAGAGTTAAAACAAAAGAAAGAACAATTTTTTTACCAACATAATGCATGGTCAAGAGAGAATTGGTAGTTTTAAATCCTCTAACAAGGTCACATTTAACAATATGCATTATAACCTTTAACATGGTTGGCTCTTCACCGAGCTCACTTCAGAAGAGTGGAAATATTTTGGGTTACCGGTCCCAGGTGGTTTTTCCCTTAGCAAGGTTTCCACATTAAAAATATATTTTTCAATGTGTATGAATGTTGTGGTTTGTTATTTTACTTTACACTTTATTTTATTGACCTAGATCGGTAATCACAATATTAATTTACAGATACTCGGTAAACACTATTGATGAAAGTTTAAGTTTATAGAATACATTTTCACTGAGCAGCGTTTTATATGAATGAATTTTTTTTGATATACATTTGGAGGAATTTGGGACTATAGGATAATTTTGTGAGGGCACTGAGTCTAACTCATTCACCCCTCCTCTTAGTTATTCTAACAATTGGTATTAGAGCTATGGGTGTTTATCAGGGAACAACAATGCTTATTAATGTAGGAGTGCTTATCAGAAAGTTTTCAAGAACTTGAGATAAAGATCATGAGATGTATAAGAGAGATGAAACTATGATGAACAAAGATAACTTCCACTTCTAGACATGGAAAAGAAGAATGAGATTATACCTATCAGGAATTGTAAGCAACATTGAAGATTTTTTGGACAATGAATTCATCCTACCTAGTGGAGCTTTGACAGTAAATCAGTTGAAAGAAAAACATGAGAATAACCTTATCATGGTGGAGATTGCCTCTTCACTTACCGATTCTAAATTTGAGGACATCAAGACTTGTATGAGTGCCAATCAGATGTGGGACAAGCTTACAACAGTTTATGGAGGAGATGTGAATGTACTAAGAGCCAAAGCTGAGAGCCTTCGTGGAAAGTTTGATGACATGCAAATGAAGGAAGGAGAAAACATCACACAATACAGTACCCAACTTAAATAAGTTGTGAATGCTATTCAAGAATCTGATGGAACCATTGATGAAGATACAATTGTTAGTAATATTCTTAGAACTCTATTGCCTATATATTCTATTAGAGTCTCTGCAATACATGAAATGAGAGCTACGCCTGGAAATAACATTACTGTTGATAGTATTGTTGGAAGATTGATTTATTTTGAGCTAAATAGCTTTGAAAATAGTATTGTACCATCTATGGAATCTACATTTATGTCTACTTTAAAAATTGGTAAATCTAGTATCAAACACATAATCAGACTTAACAGTGACAGTGATAGTGATGACAAGGAACTAGATGAGCTTGAAGCTTTCATGATTAGAAGGTTACACAGAGGTAAAGGAAGATATAAAGGTAAGATACCTTTGATATGCTTTAACTATAAAGAGATTGGCCATTTTTCTGCAAGATGCCCTAACAAGAAAGATGATGCTAGAAATGATAGATATAATGACAAAAAGGATGACCGAGATTTCAGAAACAATTGACAGTATGATAGAAGAGATAACTAAGATTAAAAAGATAAAGGTAAGAAAGCTTGTTACATTTTTCAAGGTAATAATAACAGTGGATTTTGAAGTGATGAAGATATTGAGATAGTCTTTGTAGCACTTAAAGATGATTCAGATGAAGATGAAAGGTATGTAGAAACAACACTTATCTCTAAAGTTAGAAAATATGATATTTGGGTTATTGATAGTGGCTGTACACATCACATGACTGGTGATAAAGGTAAATTTGAATTTCTTGAACATTATGATGGAGGATCAGTAAGAATGGGGAATGATACACCCTGTCAAGTAAAAGGAAAAGGTACTATTCTATTGAACAACCAAATCAAATGTGAAAATGCTTATTGGGTAAAAGGACTTAACTAAAATCTATTGATTATTTCACAGTTGAATAACATAGGACACCAAATTGCATTTGAAAACACAAAATCAAGAATCTATGATGGAAAAGGAAAATTGATCGGTACTGGTGACCAATCAAGAGGTAACTTATTTTATCTTGACGCCACTGAAACTACTTGTTTATTGGAAAAGAAAGAAGATATATGGCTATGGCATAAAATAATTTGTCATGTAAATTTTGACAACATGGTTAATATTAGTAGAAAAATAAAAGTTAGAGGCTTACCGAGCTTAACTAAACCAGACCATGTAATGTGCAAAAATTGTCAAATGGGTAAGATGTCAAAATCTAGTTTCAAGAGAAATAATTTCTCATCTAATGACATTTTTTGAGTTAGTTCATACAAACTTATGTGGACCAATGAGAACACAAATCTATTTTGGGGACAAATATTTTATTTTATTTGTTGATGACTACTCTAGGATAATGACTGTAATGTTTCTAAAAGAAAAATCTGAAGCATTTAAGATGTTTAAGTGGTATAAGGCAAAAGTGGAAAAATAAACTGGTAGAGATCTAAAGTGTTTGAGATCTGACAGAGGAGGTAAATTTATTTCTGATGAATTCACTAACTTTTGTAATGAGAATGGAATTAAAAGACAGGTTTCTGCACTAAGAACACCATAGGAGAATGAAATTGCTGAAAGAAGGAACATATCAATTGTTGATTGTGCTATAACACTGATGATTAGAAAGCAAGTTGCACAAATACATTGGAGACAAGCACTCAACACAGCGGTCTACACACTTAACCGAGTACAACTGAAGAAAGATTCAAACAAAACACCTTATGAGCTATGGTATGGTAATACTCCCAATGTGAGCTATTTTATAATATTTGGAAGCTGTTGTTATATTCTGAAAGATGATCAAAATGGTAAATTTGATGTAAAAAGTGATGAAGGAATATTTCTTGGATATTCTAATAAGAGTAAAGCTTACACATGTTTGAACAAGTCAACTAACAAAATTATTGAGAGTGCAAATGTGAAAGTTGATAAATTTGCTGAGTTAAATGATGAAGACGACATGAAAGAACTGAAGGACTATAGTAGATTTGTTTACTAGGAAGATCCTGACACTTTACTGACACCGAAGCCTAGCATTACCGGGTAATAGACAAACATTACCAGGAAACGGGCAAATGTCACAGGGCAACAGATAGCACAAACTGAGAATCAGGAAAATGTTGAAACAAAAGATCATGAACCAGAAGACAATGAAGATACTAAAGAAGATGATGAAGGACCAAGAACTGAACATGTACTTTCTAAATATGTGAGAAGACACCATCCACCAGATCAAATAATTGGAGATAAAAGAGAAATAATTTTGACAAGAAGTAAGTTTAGAGATGATACTTGTTTAATTTGTGAATTTGAGCCTAAGAATGTTAGAGATGCATTATAAAATGAAAAATGGTTTAATGCCATGTCTGAAGAGATTGAGTAGATACAGAAAAATAAGACATGAACATTAGTACCAAGACCGAGTGATAAAAATATCATTGGCACCAAATGGATTTTCATAAACAAATTGAATGAAGATGAGAATGTAATTAGAAATAAAGCAAGATTGGTTTGCAAAGGGTATGCACAAGAAGAAGGAATTGACTATGGAGAAACCTTTGCACCCGTTGCTAGACTTGAAAGAGTAAGGATACTACTTGCATAAGTTGCATATAAAGAATTCAAGGTATATCAAATGGATGTGAAATCTTCATTTTTAAATAGAATACTTGAAGAGGGGGTATACATTGAACAACTTAAGGTATTTGTTGATCTTGATCAAACACACATGGTATGTAAGTTACATAAAGCATTATATAGACTAAAGAAAGCACCAAGAGCATGGTATGAAATAATTCATTCTTATCTAATCAGTATTGGATTTATTAGGACAAGTGACAACAACAATTTGTATTTAAAACGTGGAAATGAAGATAAGACACTTATTGCTGAAATATTTGTTGATCATATCATATTTGGAGGTAATGATAACTTATGCACTTCATTTGTTGATGAAATGATGAAAGAATTTGAGATGTCTATGTTTGGTCAAATTAAATTTTTTCTAGGATTGCAAATTTTACAACAAACTATAGGAATATACATTACTCAACCAAAATACATCAAGGAAGTACTAAAGGTATTCAGAATGGAGGAATCTAAACCAGTTGGAACACCTGTGGTGACATGATGCAAACTAAAAAAAGAGGACAAGACACCTGAGGTAAACCAAGCCTTGTATAGATCTATGATTGGTAAATTGATGTATGTTGTACACACAAGACCAGATATTGCACACACTGTTGGAATAGTAGCAAGATGTTTTGCTAACCCGAGAGAGTCACATATGATAGTTGTTGTAAGAATAAAAATAATGTAAGGTGTAAGATGTATATATTATTGTATTGTAAGATGAATGAACTTTACATTTTGAAAGGTTTGGAGAATTTAAGATTCTCCTCCTAGCCCCCAAATTTACAAAGGAAATATTCAAATTGATTAACCACAAGAAAATGGTCAATGCACAAATGAATCAATCGATTGGAAATAAGAAGAAAGAGGAAAACCTTACATTCCCAGTTTTATGAGGAGGGATAGAAGGAGAGTGTGTAATAGAGTTGAAATGATTAAAACCTTAATTGAAATGAATTAAAGACAAATAGTAACCTCAAAGTATATCATATCTAGAAATTTTTGTTTTATGGTGTTTGTATTGAGTTTCTAGAAATTCTACAACCAGATCTGGAATAGAAACACAGAGATAGAGAAAACCCAGAAATATTTTCCTTTTCTGCTATAGGCCGACCTTGACCCAAATGCAGTTTGACCTTGACCCTTTTATGTCAACCTTGACCTGCACTACTCCGACGGAAATTCTGTTTGCGAATCCTGAAAGTTTTCCGAAAAGGGTATTCAAATCTACTATGTGTTTCATTGTTTCATACCTATTCCTATAATAAAAATGGTTTTGTTTATTGTGGGGAGGGGTTTGCCTTGGTTTAACCTTGGTTTTGGAATTAACCTTATAATAGAATTTAAATTGCAGTAATAAACAAAGTAAATAGAACAATTCATCTTGCTTATGTTGAAACCCTTGTGGAGGATTCGAATCCTTGGATCCACAAGTATGAATGTTTCAAATGGATGTAGGATGTAGGATATCTCAAATCAATTGCATTTAGATCTTCAACACCAATATTGAATGGATCTTGGAATAGGAAGAATCTTGAATGGATGTGGATGGAGAAATCTTCAACAAGAGGGATCCATAGAGCTTGAATCCTTCAATGGCTACCAATGGATCTCCTTGATGAATTGAATGCTTGAATGCTTGAAAGTAGATGATAATTTTAATAGATTATGCGTAGATGTTCATGTGTGTGGATGATATTGCTTCTTATGCTTACGTATTTCAAGTCTTAGAAAATGAGAGGAGAAAGACTTCCTTATATACAAGTCTAGGGCACAAACTTCTAGAGAGGCCAGCATAAGAGAATTAAATTCCAATATTAAATATATTTTTAAGATTTGTTACTTCGGAGTCTGAAATAGCTGACCAAAAAGTGGGAAACAATTCTTTCCAAACCCCGACATCTGGAGATCTTGGGAATTTTAAATTTGGACCTTGGGTTAGGGTCAAGGTTGAGGCTCAAGTTCGACCTTGACCTAGGTCAGGGTCAAGATCGACCTTGACCCAAAAGGTCGACCTTGAACCTGAGGTTAAGAACCTCAAAATCTTAAGGCAAGATACCAGGAATAGGTAGGAGAGAAGTGGAAAAGAGGGTAGAAGTAGATGGGAAAAAACTAGATCCAAGTGAAAGACCCATTTGAGGCATTTGAAATGACCCCAAACCACTTACTCAGAGGGCTAAACAAATCATAAATGGAAGTGCTTCCATTTTCTGACGATACATTTAGCCCCCACTTTAGCAAGAGTATGGACTCGATGCAAACTCTTGGTAAAGGAGATCACAAAGAAAAGATAATCTTATTGAAATCAAAGAGACAAAGCAATCCTCAAGCCCCCAAGGACTCAAGTCTTTATCCACCCCAATATTACAATAAGAGAGACATCACTAGTCAGAGAGAGAGAGAGAGAGAGAGAGAGATTACCTCACCCAATGAGAACATATGTTCCATTGTGAATCACACAAGGAAAAACTGCAACTGGAAAGATGGAGTTGAACCTCCCAGTGAATGTGGCTACCACTAGTCAACCCATCAAGGATTTACTCTCAGGAATATTCTATTCCAAAAGTGCAAAGTCAAAACTAGAGAGATCCAATCTTAAGGACACCTTCTGACCTTAAGGGATCAAAACTTTGTAAATTGAAACTGGAGGGATCAAGAGATGCTATAAGGTAAAAATCCATGCTTTAAGGATTAGTCTCTAATCCATAAAGGGGAAAAAAAATTAAATTTGAAAATATTTTGAAGGTGCGTGTGTGCAAAAAGTGAGCAGAGTGTATGCCCCCACATTAAAGTAATTGCTAACACTATAATAAGAGCAATGGATTTAATGGAAATATAAACAATTTCACTGATTATGTTTCCACTACGAGATGCCCCCGAGAGAAGACAAATCAAAGGAAAATATCACATAAACATACAGATAACACATAAGGGATCTACCTACCGTGGGGTCAGTATAATCATAAGATAATATATATATATATATATATATATATATATCTATATATATATATATATATATATGATATTATTGCAAATAAATTGACAACATTCCCCAAAGAAAGTAGAACTACAATCACAATGGAGGAAAGAAAACACAATAGTTACGAAGAAGAGTCTTTTCAAACCACAACATGGAGACCAAAAATAATCAATGCTACCATGTCACAAATCCAAGCTGACTACACAAGGAAAATATTTACGAACAATAGCACATGTACAACATAACATGAAAATAACATACAAAAGGATAGAGATAGATATAGAGGAATAGTCCAACAGGTGTGATTCCTTTATCATCTTGCACCAACAAAGTAACAAGGGTCATATAAAATAATCTAAAAAACATTTAGCAAACACATTATGGGAGAAGCACAATACAACAAGAAAAAACATAAGAGGATACCATGGAGGACAAGGCAATCAAGCGCATTTACTAATCTCCTCATCCCGGTCTATATCATTTAGGGAAGGTGCGAAAATCACAAGAGGGACTATATCCAACACAGTAGGAATAATAGCTAGTTCCAAAAAGGATCCTCTTGAGAACCACGATGTTCGATACTAGGTGTAATTATCAATTGTGTGGAAATCATATTAGGTAAATCAATATCAGTATCAATATCACGTCGGGTTCACCAAAATGTAAGAATAAAAATAATGTAAGGTGTAAGATGTATATATTGTTGTATTGTAAGATGAATGAACTTTACATTTTGAAAGGTTTGGGGAAGGTAAGATTATCCTCCTAGCCCCCAAATTTACAAAGGAAAGATCCAAATTGATTAACCACAAGAAAATGGGCAATGCATAAATGAATCAATCAATTGGAAATAAGAAGAAAGAGGAAAACCTTACATTCCTAATTTTATGAGGGAGAGAAGGAGAGTGTGTAATAAATCTGAAATGATTAAAACCTTAATTGAAATGAATTAAAGACAAATACTAACCTCAAAGAATAGAAGATCTGGAAATTGTTGTTTTTTGGTGTTTGTATGGAGTTTCTAGAAATTCTGCAACTGGGTCTGGAATAGAAACACAGAGACAGAGAAAACCCAAAAATATTTTCCTTTTATGCTCCAGGTTGACCTTGACCCAAATGTAGTTTGACCTTGACCCCTTTATGTCGACCTTGACGTGCGCTTCTCCGACGAAAATTCTGTTTGCGGACCCTGAAAGTTTTTCAAAAAGGGTATTCAAATATGCTTTGTGATTCATTGTTCTGTACATATTCCTACAAGAAAAATGGTTTTGTTTGTTGGGGGGAGGGGTATTCCTTGGTAAAACCCTAGTTTTGGAATTAACCTTATAATAGAATTGAAATTGCAGTAATAAACAAAGTAAATAGAACAATTCACCTTGCTTATGTTGAAACCCTTGTGGAGGATTCAAATCATTGGATCCACAAGTATGAATGCTCCAAATGGATGTAGAATGTAGGATGTAGGATGTAGGATGTAGGATGTCTCAAATCAACTTCCTTTAGATCTTCAACACCAATCTTGAATGGATCTTGGAATAGGAAGAAGCTTCAATGGATGTGGATGGAGAAATCTTCAACAAGAGGGCTCCATAGAGCTTGAATACTTCAATGGCTACCAATGGATCTCCTTGATGAATTGGATTCTTGAATGATTGAATGATTGAAATTAGATGATCACTTCAATAGATTATGCATAATTTTTCGTGTGTGTGGATGATATTGCTTCTTATTCTTAGGTGTTTCAAGTGTTAGAAAATGAGAGGAGAAAGGCTTCCATTTATACAAGTCTAGGGCATAAACTTCTAGAGAGGATGACATAGGAGAATTAAATTCCAATTAGGCCTATACCCCTAGAATTAGACCTATATTAAATATCTTTTTAAGAGTCGTTACTTCGGAGTCCAAAACAGCCGACCTAAAAGCGGGAAACAATTCTTTCCAAACCCCGACATCTGGAGATCTTAGGAATTTGAAATTTGGACCCTGGGTTAGGGTTGAGGATGACCCTAACCTAGGTCAGGGTTGAGGTCAACCTTGGCCTAGGTCAGGGTTGAGTTCAACCTTGGCCCAGAAGGTTGACCTTGACCTTGAGGTCAAGAACCTCAAAATCTCAAGGCAAGATACCAGGAATAGGTAGGAGAGAAGTGGAAAATAGGGCAGAACATGAGAAAAAACTAGATCCAAGTCAAAGACCCATTCGAGGCGTTTGAAATGACCCCAAACCACTTACTCAGAGGGATAAAGTAGTCCTAAATGGAAGTGCTTCCATTTTTTGACGATACAGCTATTAAAATAATTTTTAGATATTTGAAGAATACTGAGGATTATGGACTTTGGTATAAAAGAGAAGGAAAATTTGAATTGAAAGTCTATACAAACGCTGATTGGGCTGGAAATATAGATGATAGAAAAAGTAATACTGGTGGAGAATTATTTATTGGAGAAAGACTAGTTACTTGGATTAGCAAGAAGCAAGGATGCATATCACATTCAACTGCACAAGCAAAGTATGTTGCTGCTGCTGCAAATTGTTCTAACATAGAATGGATAAAAAAATTGTTGAAAGGAATAAATGAGGAGATCACCGAACTAGTGATGATTTATTGTGATAACACAAGTGCTATGAATATTTCAAATAATCCAGTGATGCATGCAAAGACAAAGCACATATCTATAAAGTATCACTACTTGAGGAACAAGTACAAGACAAACAAGTAATACTGGAATATGTAAAACCCTTACCGAAGGATACATTTGAGTTCTTGAGAGGTAGACTAGGGGTCTGTCCCTTGTCTATTGGTAACTGATCAGATTGGGAGGTTGCATCAACCTACATGAAACTAGAATATCAATTATGTTGATGCAAAAGCTAAACTGGACCAAAATAGAGATATCAATACACTGAAAGGTACATACTACACCGAATTACAGAAATTTTATTCTAACTATTGAAGAGATACATATTTCTTTTTGGCATTGTTGTCAAAGGGAGAGAAAGTCATGAAATATGAAGGGAGATAAATTCAATTAAATATATATCCATCCGAGGGAGAAAAGAGAAAGGGAGAGACTTATTCAATCTATAGAGAGATTCAAGAGATGAAAAGACAAAACATCAGGGAGAGTCTGCACAGTGAAT
Organism: Thuja plicata; assembly: GCA_018584345.1. Classification (NCBI taxonomy): domain Eukaryota; kingdom Viridiplantae; phylum Streptophyta; class Pinopsida; order Cupressales; family Cupressaceae; genus Thuja; species Thuja plicata. The sequence continues at coordinate 568,931 of MU225041.1, read as the reverse complement.
ATTTTGTTTATATTGACATAGATTATATTCAAGCTAGGGAGAGCTACTGAATTGTTGTAGTTATAGAACAAAAGCTTGGAAAGATTGCTACAATGTACACAATTGTTATTTTGTCATTGATGTCAAACCTTAACTGGTGAGACTATCGTTGTATGTTTGAGTACCTTATCCATTGATTGATGAAGATTTGAAAAGAATGGGATAACAAGAAGACCAAGGAAATGGTTGACTTATGAGTATAAACTAGGGTACTTGATCATTTGGCACATTGGAAAAGTGATACGTTGTTTATCTAGCACTGACAGTTTACTGGAAGGTCAATGTCGAGCAAAGAAAAGTCGATGCCGAGCAAAGCGAAAGGTGATGATGAGCAAAGAAAAGATGATGCTGAGTGCCAGTGAAATGCTAAGGGAGACAGTGAAATGTCGAGCATCAGTATTTTTTTTATTGATGAGATTTGAGATCTATGGCCGACATAATTAATTTTATTGGGATATGCATTATTAATTAAGATTGGTCCATATTCATTTAATGCATGGGAAACTGTTATTAGCGCATAGATTAAATGGTTAATTAATGACTGCATTGGAGAAGCAAATTAAATGTAAAGATGGAAAGATCTGTTGGATCTGACCTAACCTAAGACCTACGATCTTGGTTAAGCGACAAAAGATTTATTTGACCTAAATGAAGAGGTATAATATAACCTACTATGGTTATTGTTAGATATTGAAGTGGAATGCAAAGTGTTGCATGGTTAATTGACTAATTGGCAAGATGTAAGTAGAGAAGGCTGAACAAAGAAGCAGAGAGAGATTGCTTGATGGATTTCCAAGCAGATCTGAAGTTTGAGATGAGAATGGAGGCCACTGAGTGAATTAGAATTAGAGATGAAACTGGATCTGGATTTGCAAAGTAAGTTGTATGAATCAGATCACAACTGCTGATTACTTTCTAACCATTGTATCAGTTCAAATCCTTTAACCAGGTTGACCTAACAGTCATTGTATAAATCCTTTGAACAAGGTGACATTCAGATTGGAATGTTCTAAGTCCTCTAACAAGGACAGTCCTAATAGGGTGATTAAATCCTTTAACCAGGTCACATTTGACAGTGTGTTTTGTAACCTTTGACAGGGTTGGCTCCTCACAGGGCATTACTTCAGAAGACTAAAATTTTGGTAGCATGTTACTGGTGGTTTTTCCCATATTGGGTTTCCATGTTAAATCATGGTGTCAAAGTTTGTGAATGTTATTGTTGTGTTTTACTGTTAAGTTTCTACAACTTTATTTCATTAGTACAATTGTAAGATAAGAAAATATCTATCTTACTAAAATGTAAATTATGGAGGATTGAAATAGATATATGCTTATTAAAAATGTATAATGTATTAAGAAAGAATGGTTTTATTGATCTTGAAATGTAATGTTTGAAATAGGAAATATGTTGATGTGTAAATTGTTCTTTGAGTTGCCTAGATTGTATTGAATTCCTTAACCTTAATTGAATTGAATTGAATTGATTGATTGTATATTGTAATTAAGGAGAAGATAAGATGCTCCTTTTTATCCTCAAATGCACAAATGGGAGATCCAAGTTGATCAACCCAAGAGAAGGGCTAATGCACAAATGA
>MU225041.1:528691-542313 GCA_018584345.1 Thuja plicata | reverse complement strand
TTGCAACACTCAAAGGACCCCTATTTCACGATCGAAGCATATATCAATTCACCATCACCTCATATTAACTCAAAGTGAAGACCAGCAAATTTACCTCCTCTACTACAAGAAAGATTATCAAGTTGCAGATTTTTTGTAAAACCCCAAGTAAAGATTAAAGGGGGGTGTTAGAAATTAATCTTTACTTGCATTATGTAAGTAGTAGATTCCTATGGAATCCCTACACCTATTTTTTCCTCTTGTGAGGATAATTCATTTTATGTATTTTTTATTATTATCCCTTGGTTATATTATTTAAATGGGATAAACCAAGGTATCCCTTAGATTCCTCCCTAAGAGGAAATAACACAAGTGGAACACACTTTATGAATGTGGCTCACATGCACACAGGAGTTACACTTCAAACTCCTTCTTCCATCTCTACTTAAGAGATGATTCTTCTCTTTCTTTGTTGATAACACATGCACTAGTTGTAGCACTTTGTCACTTCAAGTGACTCATTTGTATGAGCTTGGCTCTCTCTCTCTCTCTCTCTCTCTCTCTCTCTCTCACACGTTCTTGGCAATTTTCCCATTCATATTTATTCACGGGGGTTTTTTCATGCTTTTCCCCCTTCCAAAATCTTGTCTCTTTGTTGTTTTTTCTTTGGTGAATGCTCCTCGTTTTGTGCTAATTCATGGTAAATCTCCTATCTCCTGCTCATTGAATTAAACATTTCATGTTTCTCTCTGTATTTTTGTTATTATTTTAACATGCACACTATCATAGGTGTACTTTCTACATACCATGAAGGCTTGAAATTCCCCCATCATGGCAGATATTTTTGGAGATCAAGAGTCTTTCCAATACTGTAAGAGATTGGAAGGTAAACAATCATATTATTGTCCTTTGAATTAATTCTCTTAACCTATTGCAAAGGAGAATGCTACCAAGTCCTCTACTGAGAAATCTCCTACTGAAGAAGACAATAAATCATCTGACAAAGGGAAACATCAGGTCATTGAAGAGAAAAGTACTGAATCCAAAAAGAAAGTAACACTCACTGATCAAGGCACATGAGAATTTAAAATTGAGAGTGCCATGTGCATTGGTAAACTCCCCTTATCAACAAGGTCCTATGGCCGTAAACCAAATAAAATCCATCCCAAAGGGAGTAAGGAAATTTTAACATGCAAAAAGACTACTTTTGAACATTGGGGATCCCTCACAGATGAGCACATAGAAAATGAAACTATCTTGGATTTTTAATGATGAAGATAAACATGTAGACATTTCTAAGGATAAGTATGTGAAGGCCACTCCCATTGCTGAAGGCATGAGATATCATGGATCAAGCCTTGGATAAAATGAAGATGGAAGAAAGACGCTCATCAAAGCAATAGGATATCCTCAAGGACAAGGATTGGGTTCCCTGGAGACCAAGGAGCCCTTTACTAAGGACTATTGTTTAGTTGAGACCGATTCAGACACTGGCGAGAAATTCTATGAAGTCCCTTTCCAATACACAGAAGATGATCTCATCGACTCTACCCATGTTCTAGCTATCACCACAATAGACCTTTCATCCCCCACCCTTTTAAACACCCTGAGATTATCAATTGGGACCAACAAGATTCACCACTTGCATTGGACATATGTAATTTGAACGAGGCAGTATTAGCCCTTTTTCGACTAAGAAATCTCAAAGATTACGAGCATGATACAAGCTACAACGATCAAGCCTACTTCAATAGCCAAGTCAACTCTCTCAGTTGCAAAATTGAAAATAAAAATTAAAAAGAAAATAAAACACCCTCTGGTGAAAACCTCTCTAAGGTATCTTTGGGTGAAGAAAAAGAGAAAATAAAGGACACATCTTCTAGGGAAAACCTTTATGAGGTGCTAGAAGAGGGATAATTTGACTTGACTCTTATGACATTGCCACAATGCAAATATTCTATCTTGATTGAGGATACAATAGCGATCAATCTTGGCACTGCATATAATCCTAAAATCACGTACATTGTTGACTCTTTCAATGAGCAAGAAAAGAAAGACATGACCGAGTTTCTTCGTAATGCACAAATTTTTTTTCTTGGACTTATAAGGATATTCCTGGGTTGGATCTAAATCTAGTATTACATCATCTTGCAGTTGATCCCAAAATTAAACCTATAAAATAAAAGTTGTGCAAGCTACATCCACAAGTGGCCTAATTGTTTAAAGAAGAATTGCAAAATATGATTGATGTTGAGATCATCAAACCCATAGATTACTTTGAATGGGTTTCTAACATTGTACCAGTGGAAAAACCTAATAAAAGCATACGAATTTGTGTTGATTTTAGATATCTCAACTTGGCATGTCCTAAAGATGATTTTCCACTTCCCAACATTGATATCATCATGGATTCAATTGTTGGAGATCAAATTTTGTCCCTTATGGACGCCTTCACACTATCCCCCTAGATGCATACAATGTGATAAATCTATGAATGCAAACAAGGAGATCTACAAACCAAATCAAAATAGGGAGGTAATGTGTCAGGTTCATAAAAATGTACAATATAAAATGGAGATGTTAATAATATAAGGTACAAGATTACTGAGGAGGGGGGGGTGCATCATTAATCTATCAGATCATAAACTTTTCACAATTCATTCAACACCATAAACCACATTCATCAACTTTAAACCTTATGCATGCAATAAACAAAGTAACCAAATAATCATCCACACATGCAACAAAATGACACTAGTATTTTATTGTGGAAACCCTGACTAAGGGTGAAAACCATGAAGGGGACTAGCACCCACAAATATTTTCACTCTTCTAAAATGTGTCATGTTAAAATCCTACCCCTGTTAGGAGCATACAATGATTCCCTATTAGGACTAGACCCTGTTAGGAGTCACTCGGTTAAGGGATTTACCTCTAGCCATGTTAGGAGCTTTACCCTATTAGGAGTAACCTTTTTAAAGGATTTGAATCCTTGTTAAAGAGTCACCTGGTTAAAGGATTTACAAAATCAGACATGTTAAAGTCTACTCAATTAAGGGATTTTCTTGCAGAAACTGTAAAGAATCAACAAGTACAATGATCTAGGTGTAGCACACCTAATCTTCTTGTTCAGATCCAATTAAGAACAATACTTATGCTTCTTGCAGAAAATCTTCTTTCTTCACTCGACTGCACCTTGGCATCAACCATCTACACTTGTATAAAGCATTGATTATATATATATATATATATATATATATATATATATATATATATATATATATATAAAATTTCCATTAGGGAATTTAACCGCCTTAAAAAAAATATTACATTCTTTCCCTCTCGATCCTTGAACCCTAAAATGTATTACCATTCTATAACATTTCCTAACAAACTCAGGTCGGCCATAAGATTCATCACAATTCAATTTGAATCAAGAATAGTCAAACCTTTTTTAACTTCTTCAACACGCTTCTAAACATGATTAAACCCGACCACTTTGAGTAATGACATAACAATTAATCATTACAAAACTGTTATGCCACGTCACCTTGACACCTGGATCATAGAAACATCCACTACAACCAATCGCAACATCACCACCACCGATCTAACACCAACTTCTCAAACCGGTTCAAAAAATTTAGCTATTAGGCACATAATGATCTTCTGGTACTCCAATCATTTTGCAATCATAGTATCAATAACATATCATATTCAAAATAAACATAGCATGACCATACCACTTTGATCCATACCGATTTGATAGAACAATCAAATTATTCACTATTTTTTTCTTTTGTCTGCCCCATTGCTCTTCAATCAATCATGACTTGATCTATGTTTGTTCCTAGAATATGTGATCATATAGAATGCATCTAGAGACAACTCTGAGTCTCCAACCATGATCACACACTCCAATTCCTATCGCAACACATAATTCATTTGTACTCATACTTAGTAGCACATCAGGAATAGTGTCAAAAAATACAACACCAATTTGACATCAATGACAACACAATAAATGACCTTCCTATCATCAAACTTGTACCAAGAAAAAATCAACAATCTCTGCATCAGTTATGCCAACAGGAGAACCTAGATATCCAAATGCATAGATTGTAGCAATATGATGTAAATGCATAAAAAATATATGTAGATGTCTAAATGCATAGAAGGGGAATCTAACATCAAAATCAGAATGAAAATGTAATGTGTCGGGTTCACCAAAATGTAAAATATAAAATGATGAACCTAGATATCCAAATTCATAGATTATAGCACTATGATGTAAATGCATACAAAATAGATCTAGATGTTTAAATACATAGAAAGGGAATCTAACACCAAAATCAGAATGGAAATGTAATGTGTCGGCTTCACCAAAATGTACAATATAAAATGGTGAGCAATGCTAGGATGAAGACCACTCACCAAATTATAAACTAAATTAGAATACCTAAACCTCCAACAAGGTGAATCTGATTAGCACAACCAAGAGAGTAAGGGTGCTAATACAAGATCTACACAATGTAGGGTTTTGGTTTCCTTTATGATAGGAATGATAAGGCAATGTAAATATGACATGCCATGAACTATAAGATGTAAATATGATCTATGAAAGTAAGTACAAGGGAATAAATAGTAAGAATGGACTCACCTTGAAGAAAGAACAAACAAATGGACCTTCATATCTGATTTTGATTGTCGTAGAGGTGTCAAAATCAGGTAAAACTTTAGATCTGTGCTTCTAATGTTACTCTTTTTTTGTAAAAATATCAGCCTCAAAGGATGAGGCCGACCTGGATGACCTTGTCCAGGACGAGGGTGAAAATTGTGACCTTATCCTTTTAACTCAAAATCTGATGAAATCTTTAGGGTAACTCTCACTGTCACTGATATTCTTGAATCTAGATTCGAAACTCCATTACCTTCTCCTGCATCCAGAAAAGAAGGGGAAGAAGGTTGAAGGGATGGGTTTTCCTCAATCAAACCCTTGTTTAGGAATTAACCTGGAAATGAAATAAATGTAATTGAAAGGAATTTTTTCATGTAGCAGAAATTAGATCTAAACAATGGAATGTGTCATACAATGTAGATGCAATTGTCTCTAAGTATGTGATCAAGAATATTGATTCAATAGATTTGACTCAACACAAAAACTAAACGAAAATCATGTAAGACAAAACCTCATGTAATAGATATTGTATTTCACCACAATGTTGGATTCAGGAAGAGAGAGAAGAAGAAGACTTGATGGATGAATGCATATCTCCTTCCTTGATGTCAAACTCCTTTGCTTGGCCTCCAATGGGGAAAGAAGTTAGATCCGTGGAAGGAAATTCCTTGAATGCATGATGGAGGTGAATACTTGAATGCTTAAAGACTCTTTTGCACTTAATTTCTTGATGGGCTTGAATGATTGATAATGGATGCCTTCAATAATGGATGCTTGCTTGCACTTAGATCTCTTGAATGCACAATGAATGTATCTTTCATGGGTGTGTGATGTTTGTTCTTTATGGATTGTGGATATCTTCAATGAATTGGTAGTATGAAAATGAGAGGAAGAGCTCTCCTTTTATACACATTTTGAAGTTCAGATATCGCAAGCCGACCTTAATTACAAATCTAGGAGATAACCCCCAACATTGGGCCCAAATCCAAAAAAATCACAAATCCCTAGGACAAGGCCAACTTGGACGACCTTGTCCAAGAAAATCAAATTTTGCCTAGGACTTAGGGGAGTGTGCCAGAAAAGGGGTGGTAAAAGCCACAACCTACCATGGAATTAGGAAAAATATTAAATACCAAAAAGGAAGGCATAGGTCCTAGGTGAGAAATGAATTATGTGGTGGGTGAAAAGTGGGAAATCATACATAGAAGTTAGAGCCAACCTCAAGCTTAAAGAAGGAGGAGGACGTATATTTGAATTGAATATGCATTTAAGTGCAATACGAGGCTCTGGCATAAGAAACACACTAAAGTAGGCTCAAAAGGGTTCCAGAATGAGCACAAATTAAGTGTTTACTTTTTAGGATGGTAGAATAGAGATCTTTGGGTTTCTTGAGTTAAATTTGCAGCATTACAAATAGTATTTAGAAAATATTTGATATATTTATTTCCTGGTATCTTGAAGCAAGTATATCAAAGTTGTCAAGAAGCTAATATGTATATATTGGCTTTCATGTTGAATAAGACTTAGTTTATGTGGCATTTGTATAATTGTTGTTAGAAATCCTAGTTTTAGTCATATATTTTCAAAAATCAAAATTATGATATCAAAAGAGGGATTTGCCCCTCTCTATCACAGAGGAAGATCGTATCCAAGAAATGATCTCTCCAACTATTTTAAGGCAAATTTTCACTCCACCTTTGGGCATTTTGTTAGGAAAATCCAAAGTGACAAATTTGTTTACCAATAGATTTTTTGTGACTCAGTTGGGGACTCAAAATTCAAATAGTACATTGGTTTCTTATCATGGTTGAAGATGGTGCTACCGCATGAGAATATTTTTCTAGTGCTTCAACCAAATCTTGGCTTTCAAGATGAACAAGAAGACATAATTTCTCAGCTAAATATATTGGCCTTGAGGTGTAGGTGAAGTGCACAACAATTTCATGAAGTGAGCCAAGTGCTAGAAGAAGAATAAGAAATTGGTGAAATACTTAGAAGACTTCCTCTAGGACAATGTTTGATTATTATCAAAAGAATTAGTTTCATTTGCAGATGCAACAAAATGAATATGCAACATATTCAAGATCGGAGAAATCATAATAACTATTTTTTAAGCTAGCTAAGAAAAGATGCATCAGAGGAGACATAAGAAAATGGATTGTTGATCAAAACTTTGAAGAGCTTCAAAAGATTAATTTTTCTTCTTGGTTGCCCTCTACAAGAAGACAAAAATTTAAATCAGCAAGTAGGCCTTCTTCACCTCCCAAAATCACTCCTTTATCATATTTTGTACATGCATTGGTCTTGCATGGGATAGTGGTACCTTTGAATATAAATCTTCAATCGCTTATCATACCCGCAATGGCTCAACCTCAACCTCCACTAGTTCCTTGGGGTGCTGCTATAGGTCCGTTGGCATTGGGAAATCAATTACATGACTTGCCTTCTGGATCAAGAAAGATTCTTCTCAAGTTCAATGGAGATGGGAAGGTGACCACGAAAGAGAGTATCAGTGCTTTCTTTATAGCATGTGGGGTTCTTGGAGTAATGCATGAAGATGTCTCGCTTCCACTGATGTAGCTGCTGAGTGGTTCAACCAAGTACCACCAGGATCAGTCGATTCATGAGTGACTCTCCAACGAAGTTTTGAAAATAGATTCAACACTACGGAAGATGAACAAATGCTTCTCACAGAACTAACCCAAATGAAGAAGGAAATTTATGAACCCATACGCAAATTCGTGGCTCGCTTCAAAAAAATTGTCAACCAGATTCTGACAAACAAAAAGCTAACAAAGGAAAATCAAAAGACATTTTTCATCAGTGCTCAACCTTCTAATGTGTGTTTAAAAATATAAAGAGCTCAAGTTGCCACATTATCAGACGCACAAACCATGGCTATTGAAGTTGAGGACGACTTGGTTAGTTCAGGAAAGTAGAGTAAAGAATTACAAAAAGGTAAAGGACAATCAGCTAGTGCTGGCACTACATACCCAATGGTGCAAAAGCTTTCCAATGACTTACTTCAATTGAAGAAGAAACTACCTCAAAATCCTCCACAATTATATCACGATATCCCAAGGAGGAATTATGTCCCTTATCAGCAAAATAGGAAATCTAAACTTCTTGTTCCACTTGTACAGAGATTGGCTATTAAACATCCATTCTCTTCTAACTGCCAAGCTGTCATGTGTGATTTTCACCTGACACTTGATCACGATGGAGCTTCATGTCCTGAGATGGCCAGATTCATGCAAATGAATCAAACTAGTGAAAAATAGAGGAGTACGTGGCCCCAGATGATGAAATAAATTAGAGATTTGGACCATGTATACAATTTTTGGGGTATGGATATGACAATGAAGGAATGGATAACATATATAATAATTATTGCAATATCTTTACAAATAACTGGAGACAAAAACAAGAGGAGAAAGACAAATTAGATGCCAAAGATAAAGCTTCAAGTAATATTCCCAAGCACATTCTTTCTAGGAAGCATGCACAAGAGGATTCCTCTTTGACAAAAGAAGAAGAGAAGGAAAAAGTCCCCCCATTACATCAACTTATGAAGAATATTTTGATTCCATCGATCGCTGTGAGAATACTAAAGTGCATATTTCTTAGTTAGAGTATTTAAAGGCAAATCCTCACCAACTAGAGAAATTATTCCAATGCATTAAAAGGGGCTCTAATGTGCCTAATTCCACAATTTACCTTGAATCTGATAAAACATTGGAAAGTGATGATTTAGAAGGATCCATGACTGAAGATGATTCCTTTATTGCAACATCTTTGTCTAATAAGCCATATCCTTTCTATGTGTCCCTCTACATAGCAGGTTGCAAGCTAAGTAATTGTATCATCGACTTTGGAGCTTCAAACAATGCCATGCCTTCTAAAGTAGCTCATGCATTAGGAATTTCATTAATCAAACCATCTAGAAAATTCTTCTGTAGGGAAGCGAAGAAAGTCCCTCTCGTTGGTCAGCTAAAAGACACTCAAGTTTCTCTAGTTGCCTATCCTCAAAAGAAGATGAAACTTAACATTTAGGTGGCAGATATCCCGACCGGCTATGTGATAATTGAAGTAGGATATTTTGTAAAGACTTGGGTGTTAAAATCAAGATGGACATGTTTCATGTCTTGATACCAATCAGAGACAAGAGAGTTAGATTGGATCTTGAACCAAAGGCCAAATATATTGTGTTGAAGTCTGATGATCTAAGAGATGAAATATTATATGTTGAAACCGCTCAAGGTACCTACATGATGACATTAAAGAAATAAGCTATTTCTGAATTTCTAGCACCTGGTATTGCTAATGAGCTATGTTCAATGCAATTTGATGGAAGTTCTTCATCTGTTGGTTCTGGAGCTGGGGTTGTCTTGATATCTCCCCAAGGAGAAAAATTTCTTAAGGCATAAAAATTGGCCTTTGATACAACCAACACTTCACAATACAAAGCTCTCCTCCTTGGTTTGGAGTTTACGAAAGAGAAAGGGATCAAGAAGCTCAAGGTAATGGGAGATGTTGAACTAGTAGTCAACCAAGTGAGAAACCAGTACCAAACCAAGAACAAGAGGCTGAAAGTGTATCAAAATAAGGTTTGGGACTAGATAGAATATTTGGATGCCTTTTCTATATAGGAAATCCCACGAGAGTAGAACACTAAAGTTGATTGCCTGACAATTTTGGCTTCTTTGTTGATACCACATCCAGAGTTTGAAAATGATGTTTATGTCATGGAAATGGTCTACATACCTAATGTTCTTGATAATGACCAACATTAGAAAGTGTTTGATTATGACAAACGCATAATCACATTTCTTGAAGGATGAGGGTCTTTTTCTAACTTAGTTTTTTATGGAGCCCTCAATGAAAGGTAACGAGGTCAAAACAAGGAACAAACATATGATTATGATCTCATGCAGCTAAAATGCAATACCATCCCAAGGGTTTGGTTTCACTAGAAAATGTTTTTGATAAACATGACCGGTATGTGAAAAATAAAGTTGAACAATGGTCATCAAGTTCTTTAGACTATGAGAAGGTGAACATAGGAACCAAAAATGATCCCAAGCTGGTGTTGATCAGAAAGTGTCTGACTCAAGAAGGAAAGTTAAAGTTTAGAGATATTTTTTATTGGGGTTATGATGATCTTAAAGACTTTATGGATGGTGAATTCAAATACCATATTCCTCTCAAATTGGATTCCACCCCTTTCCAACAAAAGAAAAGATAATTTAACCCAAAAATTACAGATGCCATTTTTGCATAAAAGGATATATAAAATTCTCAAAGCAAAGATCATATATCATATTCATCATTCCACGTGGGTGTAAAACATTGTTCTAGTCAGAAAAAAGAATGGTGAAATAAGGATTTGTGTTGAATTTTGCAATCTTAATCAAGCCTCCCTCTAAGATAATTACTCGCTCCCTGTGATGGATCATATTCTGCAAATAGTTTCAGGTTCTGAGATGATGTCCATGCTTAATGGTTTTTCAGGATACAACCAAATCAACGTGGCCTTGGGAGATCAACACAAAATTGCTTTCACCACTCCATTGGGGACCTTTTCTTACAACAGGATGCCTTGTGGGTTAATAAATGTAGGTGCTAGTTTCCAAAGGGCCATGGTTCTTTCCTTTGGAGACTTGAAAAATAAAATTATTGGGATCTATTTGGATGATCTTACAATATTCTCAAGAAAAAAGGAAGATCATCTTTATCATCTTGAATGTGTATTACATCGATGCAAACATCAAGGCATATCTTTAAACCTGAAGAAGTCTATTTTTGGTGTTATAAAAGGTAAATTATTGGGACACATAGTATCAAATGAAGGCATCTGCATTGATCTTGAACGAGTCAAAGCTATCATGTAGTTGTCTCTACCGGTTAGATCTTTCTTTGGACATATCATTTTCTTGATAAGGTTTGTTCCTGACTTTTCAGAAATTACAAAATCCATTGTACATATGATGAAAGGTGATGTGTACTTTAAATGGATAGAGGAAGGAAAAAAGGATTTTGAACAAATTAAGGAAGCCATTGCAAAAACCCCTACTCTATACTATCCTGATTTCTCAAAGGATTTTAACATCTATTGTTATGCATCTGAGATGACTTTGTCATCAATATTGACTCAAATCAGTTAGGATAGTGTTGAAGCACCTATTGCATTTATGATCATTCCTTTGAAAAAAACATGATTTGAATTACACCTTGGTAGAAAAAACAAGCTTATGTTGTTGTCATAGTGAAGTGGTTCAGGTTTTATATACTAAATGTTGATTCAACGATATATATGTACCAAATATTGCAGTAAAGACCAACCTGACTCAACAAGAGATGTGATTGAATAAGAGAGTCTCTTGGATAGAGAAATCCCAAGAATATGATATAGACATTAAACCCACCAAGCTAGTAAGAGGAAGAGGATTGTGCAAACTCATAGAAGAAGATGGTTCTCGCAAGACAAAAGGTGAAGAAAAAGAGTTGTCATGGATGAGTGGTTCTCAAACATCGTATATTTTCTCTTACTAGGAATGCCCAACTCGCTTGTCCCCCAGAGAGAAGAGAACTTTAAAGTCGAAAGTTGTCAAGTATATCATATGGGGAGATATCTTGTACAAGAAAGGAATTGATGGTACCTCCATGAGATGTGTGGATAAAGAACAGAGTGAAAGGATACTCAAGTTGTTTCACAATGAAGCTTGTGGCGGACATTTTTCTTCTTCACTAATCACTTTCAAGATTTGGAGAAATTGTTATTACTAACCTGACATGTTTCGAGATGCAGATCAATGGGTGAAGAAGTGTGATTCATGTCAACAGTTCAAGGGAAAAGTGCAACTTCTTGCCCTCCCACTCAAACTAGTGATCATTGAAGAGCCCTTTTAGCAATGGGGTCTTGACTTTAGAGGTCCCATCAATCCACATTCAAGTAATGGCCATACTCACATCCTGATGGAGACAAATTATTTTACCAAGTGGGTCGGGGTTGTTCCAGTCAAACAAACAACTTTAGATGTTGTTTTTGATTTCATCAAACAAAATATTTTGGTAAGATTTGGAGTCCCTCTCAAAATTATTATTGATAACGCAACCAATTTCTCTTTTCATGAAATTTAAGTGTTCTACTACAAGTATGGGGTCATCCTATCATATTCATCTGACTATTACCCTCAAGGGAATGGTCAAGCATATGCAAGTAATAAAACCATTGTGGCTATTCTTTGAAATTTGGTCGATGAGAGTCAGAGGACATGGCATTAACATCTACATGAAGCATTGTGGGCTGATCGTACAATGAAGAAAAGAGCTATTGGGATGTCCTCGTTTAAGCTAGTTTTTGGCACTAAAGCTAAACTGGCTATGCATTTGGAGTTGCCTTCTCTTAAGCTACAAGAAACATTGGAAAATCATGAATTTGGTGATGCACTGGAAAAGAGAGTGTTGTATTTGACAAAAATGGAAGAATAAAGGGAAGTTGTAGTGGACAGAATTGAGTAACATCAAGCATGAGTTAAAAGGTTGTTTGATAAAAAGACTAAGAACAAAGTATTCAAAGCAGGTGATCTCGTCTTGCTATGGGATAAACGAAGAGAGTCGAAGGGGATGCATGGCAAGTTCGACTCTCTCTAGAGGGGGCCTTTTCATATCAAAGAATTTTGTTGAGAAAACTCATTTTATCTCGCCTACTTGGATGGTACATGCTTACTCCTTCCTTATAGTGGCCAACACTTGAAATTGTATGCTCAGTGAGGTGAATTCCCCTCCACGTCTATATATAGGTTAACTAGGAGTTTTTGGCTTTTCTTCATTTCCAGTTACTATGCGTTGTTCCTTCTCAATTTTGGGTTTTGCTTTGTGTACTCGTTCCTTGTGGAGTTATGCCCTTGTTCATTTCGACTCTATTGTCCATGGATAATGCACTGGTTCTTCAGGAGATCATGGGTCCATTCAAGGTTTCTTATAGTCATGTTCCCTAGTTAGAGCTAGTTATTGCCTTAAGTCCTAAAGGAAGGAGAAAATTTCAAAATTTCAAGTTTTAACCCCTTCTTGTATTTGAAAATATTTGAAAATCTTAGTTTTTGTGCTTTTCAAACCTCAAACATTAACTTCAATGTGTTTGGAGGCCCAAACATTAACTTTTTGAAAATTCTAACTCCAAACACTGAAAATTTTCGCATCTTTCATGTCAAAAGCTTAACTTTTCACATCTTTCTAGTCAAACCCTTAGGGCCCGTTTGGCAGCAGGAATACCATATCCTAGATATGGCCAATTCAGGGAGATGTTGCATATTCAAGAAGATGCTTATTCTAAAAATGAAATCTGGAAAATGGTCTGACCTGTTTGGTTCACCCGGAAGATGAATGAGAAGATGCATAAGGAATTTTAATTCTTTATTTTTTAATTTCTTTGAATATGGTGTGTATATATGTGTGTATATATACACACATGCACACATGTGTATATATACATACATACATGTGTGTGTATATACACATGTATATATACATGTGTATAATATATACACACATGTGTATATGTGTATATACACACATGTATACACATATACACACATACACACGTGTGTGTATACACACATTTGTGTATATATACACACATACATGTGTGTGTGTATACACACATGTGTGTATATACACATACAAGTGTGTATCCATGTATACACATATACACACATATACACACCATACATACACACATACAAGTGTGTATCCATGTATACACATATACACACATGTGTATATATATACACACATACACACATTTGTGTATATATACACACATATACACATATGTGTATATACACACACCATACATGTGTATATATATAGACATATACACACATGTGTATATACACACATATACACACACCATACATGTGTGTATATATACACACATATACACACATACATGTATGTATATATA
>MU225041.1:467510-507526 GCA_018584345.1 Thuja plicata | reverse complement strand
GAAGTTATGGTGAGTTGTAAGAGGTACGGTTTAAACTACCATCTCGAGAAGGATCATTCTCGCATATAGCTCTTCCTAATTTCTAGTGAGCTTAGCCAGGACTTGACAGGGTTGGAGGGGCATTACAGGAAGTGTCCGTTTGGGCCCAAAGTGACCAGAAACAAAGGTCCCCCCTAAATCCACACAAAGAAGCTAGAAAAAGCCTGGCAAACTGTAAACCCTCGAATGCTTCAGAAAAAATCGAACAGCCACCAGTAGGAAAGCTCTGATACCATGTTAGATTTGCTGAACTGCAAATCAACCCAAGAAACCTGCATGCAAGACTGTCACGAAGTAGAAGCAAGACAGAAGAGAAAAAAGCAGCTATGGTGGCCAAAAAGGCAGAGAGTTGAATACCATGTTGCAAGAATAAGCTTCTATTAACAACAATAAAAAGATTACAATCTCTTTAATGAATTACAAAGCGGTGAATCCTTATAAAGGATACCGAAACCCTAAAGAATTAGAAACTGCCTAAGTGAAACTTAAGCACTAAAGAGTATAATAGGCTAATAATTAAATCATTTAATTATTAGCTAACTATGACTACTCTAACATTTTATGCATTGGTGATAAGTGGATGGTACAGCTTGCATCTCGTGAATCCATGGTTTTCCTAGTAGAATATTGTGTGCCGGTGGTAAATCCAAAACTTGACATATAACGTTCCTTTCAATGGGTCTGACTCTGATAGGTAGAGCAATAAGACCTCTGGAGGATCTTTCTTCCTCATCATAAGCTTTGATGGTTATCTTGTTTCTAGTGTCAATTATTTTTTCTGAGAGACCTAGTCTCCTGATGAGATCCAGTGTACAAATTTCAATCCTGCGCTTCCATCTATCAACACGTGTCTAACACGGGATTTATGAATAAGGACTTCGATATGGAGGGGTTGATTGTGTGGATGGGTCAATGACTTGTCATCCTCTTCAGAAAAGGAGAGGTAGTGTGGCGCTGAGATGTGATTGACCATCGCTTGGAACTTGTTTATGTCAATATATTTTGGAACATTGGAAGCATGTAGAGCTTGTTCTAGGATTTCCCTATGCACCGTGGATATTTTGAGCAACTTGAAGATGGAAATTTTGGCAGAGGTTCATTGCAATTGGTCTACCAAGTCATATTTTTCTCCGGGGATAGTGATCATGTGTCTTGCTGCTAGTTTAGGAATAGTGATAATAGGAACCTTGGATTTTGACGTTGATGTCAGTTTTGGAGGTCCTTTGATTGTAACCTGTGCTTGGCTCCGTGTTACAACATTTGAGTGAGATGAGGCACCTTTAATTGTGATCACATTAATGGATTCGGTTTTGATGTTGAGCATATTAATCACATTGTCACTTTTGGAATAGGTGTAGTTTACCTCACTACCCTTCCCTTTAAACGTTTCTCCTTGATTGTAATTAGGAAAGGGTTTGTTGAATGTTGTATGATCCTCATTGGTAGTATGTCCGTCTACTTTGATATTACCTCCTTCAATGAGGTCTTGGATAACATGTTTAAGTTTGAGACAATTATTAGTCTTGTGGCCTTTGTTTTTATGAAAGACACAATAGGAATTATCATCCCACCACCTGGGTTTGACCATTGGTTCCCACGGTTTAGAATTGGGAATTGTAAGAACTTTTTTATCCACCGATGTTTTCAAAATGGTTTCAAGAGTCTCCCCCAAAGGAGTGAATGTTCTTTGGGGTTTTGAAGTCCATGTTCATTCCTTGTTATCATTGTTTGTTTTGGGAACGGGAGGTGTTACCTTAGCGTCTTTTCTTGCTTGCATGCCATTGGTTAGATTGAATGCCTCGGGTTTAGGATTAATGATAGAGGCGTCAACCACTTCGTCATTAACAACATTCTTGTTTATTTCCACCATTTAGGCTTGGAGTTGGAGTTGTTTCTTTTGTTTTCATTTTGAAGGGTGATTTCCTCTCTTTTCACCATGACTTCCTCAATATGGAGGGCATTTTTAATCATTCTGTCGAAGCTAGGAGAGTCTTGAATTTGTAGAGCATAGCTCAATTCAGGCACTAGATTATTAACGAAGATTTCCATCTTCTCTATTTCGGGAATGACCCTTGAATATCATGCAAAAATCTTCCTCCATCTTTGTAGGAAGTGTGTGAATGATTCTCCAGTTCATTGTTTGGTGTTACATAGGTCCATCATAGTTACATCATGTTGGATGTTGTAGGAGTAATGTTGAATGAACCTTTGGATTAATTCCTCTAATGTCTTGACCTTAGAGTTTAGTTTTGAGAACCATTCCATGGCATTACCTTCTAGACTTCCTAGAAACAGTCGCATGATGTATGTGGGTTCGTGCATGTACTCAATGCTTAGAGAACAAAATTCCCTTACATGGTCGTGTGGATCAGTTTCTCCCATGTACTTGTCATACTTTGGCCTTGCCACGTTGGGAGGAAACGAGACCATAGTGATACTCTTGTCAAAAGGAAATGGACAAATAGCGTCCAAAGAGTATTTTGTTTTAGGTTTCTCTTTCTCCTGTTTGAGATTTGTGAGCTCCGTTTGCATTAGATTGAGCTATTTGGAGAGAATAGATATCGGGTTTGGTACCTCCTTTTATTTTAAATTTTCTACATTATAATCCTTGGGTAACTTGACACCTGAGGATGCTAGATAGAGGAAGTATTTTTCTTTATCATCACCAATTATTCGTTCCAATAGCTTGTGGATTCGTTTACTTTGTTTGAGTTTTTTGTATTCATCTTCATGGATCTCCTCTTCACTGTCTGATCCAAATGGATTATGTTCAAACTTGGGTCTTTCTTCCTCTTTCGTGCCTTCGGATTGTGTGTGTTTTCCATCATTATAACCCTCAAAAGCCTTACTCCATTCGTTAGTGTTTCTATCCATTTTAGGGGAATCTAGATTGAAAAGGGAACTGCGAGATATTTCTCCTTGAAAGTGTGGTGTTTTAGGAGGCACTTTTGATCCTTTATTTTTGTACTAGTTGCGTCTTGTGTTAACCATGAAGTTTGTTTCTCAATTTTATTAACGTTTCTCAATAGTGCAAGTAAGGATTTTAGATCGTTCAAGTGGGCATGTCTAGGTAAAAATAACTATTTTTTGGTGGATGTAAATGATTCTAGCGTCAGAGGGTTAAAATTCCCTGATAGTGAGCTGGGAACCAAGTTGTTGATAGAAAGTGGGTAGACCACACGTATTGAACTGATCGTAAAAGATTGACTAAGCATGCAAGGTGGACGTTTCAAAATGTTTTGAAAATAAAATAGGGAAACCAGAAGAGACAACAGGAACTAGCTAAAGAGAAAAAAGGGTATCCTAATCAACTGAGACTTCCTAAGAAAAACTTCTACAAGTACCCACTGTCCTGAATGCGAGCTCCTAGATGCGAGCCTCTGATGGTACCAGATGCGATCCTAGAATCTGGATGCGACTTCTTGCTGACCAAATGCGATCCTAAATACCAAATGTGATCCTAAACACTGCATGTGACTTGGGAAATACAGGATGCGATCTTATGATGTCTTTGTCAGTTTCGGTCAGTTCTGAAAAGTTCATTTTCGAAGTGCGTGAAGGTGCCTATTTCCAGATTGCATTAAGAGGTGTCGTAATGTGTGAAAAACACTTGTACTCCAGGGTTTGAAATTTGTTTATTATTTTGAGGAGCTTACCTTTTTAATGATCTTTCGAACACGTCAAACAGTTTTGCATTGTTAAGAGGGTGAAACAAACACTCATCTTTTCCTATTCTCTAGGTGGAGGATAAAAATCTTTTTTTGTTGACTTAGGTACACACTCAAATGCTAATCAAAATACAGCCATCACCAAGCACACAATGGCTCCAGTCATGATGTTGTATTAGCTGACTCCAAACGCAAGTGAGGGAACAATATGACGAGTGTCTTGGGGCAATTACTTGTTGCCTTGCACAAAGATTATCACCCTTTCAGGGATGAATCGAGAATTCTTTCAGTTGAATTTGTTGTAGATTATTGGGCAATCCATTCGAAACTGTCCCCCATAGAATTGCACAAGGCAAAATTTAGGCGTATAGCCCTATGAGTACCTGAATATATGTAGTCTCACAAGCAAGATTCAAGCGGCTCTGCTCTACATATACCCAGATATTTTCAAGGAATGATGTCGTAATTCCAAGAACAAAACCAGTTTCATCTTTCGAGGCTTTAGCCTACGAGGAAGCAACTATTTATAGTGAGTTGGAAGGGTTAGCGTAAGACTTGTCCTCACTTGGGTCATTCCTGGGAGATTTTTTCCTCAACTGGCAGGCCCTCTACTATTAAATGTATGTAACCAGAATTGGCGAGCTTTGGATGTCTGGATTTCTGATTCTTCCGAGGAAGAAGAGCATACTCTCCTAATCTAAGCCATTTTCTCCTAAAACACTTAAAGCAAAGTTCATTCCTTCAAGCTATGTTGAGCTCGATTTAGTTGTTCCTATTTTAAAGAAAACAGGATGCTTGAAAGGGAAAGTTTGCCTTGTTCAATTAACCACAATATTTAATAATTTGTTTTGTTTAATTTCTGATTCCAAAAGAAATTTATACAATTGAACTTGTTCTTTGAACCGCAATTTTTAGTGCTTTGTGTTGTTCATTTACTATTTCCAAATTTAGACGATGTGTTTGCTTTGTTCATTTACCCCTAATTTCATCACAAATGATAAGACAACGTCCGACTTTCTAATTTTCCTCAAGAGGAAAAGAGCATCTTATCTGGTTGTTTTAGCAAGTGGAGAAATGGTCTTAAGTTTGGAAAGCAAGTAAATAGAAGTCAAGATGGGGGTTTGGCAACCTGCAAAATCGAGTTAGTATTTGTTTAGTTCAACTTCCACGAAAACCTCCAAAAACAACCTGCAAACACTTGCTAAGCTGCAAAACATCAAAAACATAACTTGTTGAAATGTTAAGGTTAGGCAAACGAGATGCACAAACTTTTCAACCAGATGCGAGCCTAAAAGTTTACTGAATGTGATGGAGTATATGGTATGCAAGCCTCTTTACCAAATGTGATCCCTTGCTGACCAAATGCGAGCCTAAACCAAAAATGACCCGGGAAATCCCAGATGCGAGCCTCATTTTCTGCGGTGCAATGGCATATCTAGGATGTGATCCCGAATGACTAAAAATGATCCTGTGACCGAATCCTAAGCATGCAAATTGGCAAAAAAGTGTTAGAAAATGAGGCCAAGTTGGAAATCGAGCCCTACGGTGGGCGCCAGAAATGTGTGTGTATATTTGGGTACCTGATAAAAGAGACACAACACATCAATAATTCATTGCATTAGTGTAAAAAGGTTAGATAAACATACAAAACCCACTAATATCGACCTATTTCCTTCTAACTAGGAAGAGTGTGATTAGTAACATAAAAGCCCTCAGTTTATTCTACAATCAGTGACATATACGACCTAGCATGAAGGATTTTAGTTTAAAACAAGCTAAATGAAAAGGAAACATGCATTCTAGCTCTAAGAATGGAAATAAGAACAATGTGAAAGTATGAAATAAGAAGAGAAATGTGATTCTAAGATTAATCTAATAGCATAACAATGCATTTAGGATATGAGTTGAAGGCTTATTTGCTCTCAAAAATGGCTTCTATTTATAGAAGAATGAGAGAGGGAGAGGGGAGACAAGGTGAATTAATGAGTTAAGGGACTCATTAATGGAGGTGTAAGAACCATTAATGCCCAAGTCATTAATAAGGCATGGAGGAGACATAGGCTTAAGGCATCTTCATTAATAAGGCATTAATGAAAGCCTTAAAGAAGCAAGGGAAGGGTGTAAGAGGGTGGCTTGAGAAGGTGGACCTTAAGGAAGTCAAGCTTGAGAAAGTGGACTTTCTCAAGTGGGTTGAGTTGCTAAGCATTCCTTTATGGAATGTGACAACATTAGGAGGTGGGTTAGGGCTAGAATTAGGATTAGGATTAGATTAGCAAGGGTAAATGGGTTGAGAAGGGTTAGAACTTAGGGTAGAAGTGGTTGAGATAGGTTGGGTTGGGGTTTGAGGGAATATTAATTAAATGAATTAAACTTATTTAATTCATTCAAAAATAGGAATTAATTATTTAAACAATTTAATTGATTTTTAATAATTAGGGGACTATAGCTATTTTAATTAAATTAAATAGGCTAGGGGAATGGGTTCATTGCAAGTGGGTAATTGATTTAGGGATTTATTTAATTCCTTTATAATTAAATACTATAGCCATGTTTGATTTTGATTTGTTTTAATTGGTTTGAATTGATTTAAATTATATGGCTATAATAGTTAATATAATTCGGTGATAAAAATCACCTAGGACATTAGTAGATTCAAAGAATTATGCCAAGCAGTAACAGGGTCGTTTGGACATAATCGAGGGTATGATCACACTTAGGAAAAATAGGGTCCATAGTTGCAACAGACCAAATTCAGGTGGTTACACTGGTTAGTGTCACAAAGGAAATGTCAATCTCAGTTACTTAAGACACTTTGTCGATCACTCTTTATAGAAGACATGTCAGATATAATAATTCTTCTCAATAGGCTGAATGGAAATGAGGATGTTGAATATTTTCAAGAAATGTTGTTCCTATATATTAATACAATAACCATTGACAATCGATTTATTGATTGGGAGGAGATTATCATTAATAGCCTCCATAATCAGTTAACTCGGCTTGAACGCAATCAGGGATTTCACATGTCTTCATACCTCATCTATGTCATTGCAAGCATGAAAGCTTGGTCAGGTCTTGATTGTCAGGGAGAATATGGAGACACAACTTAAATTTATAATTATCACCCGCAGCTGCATTTGAAACAGAGTTATGTTCATTTTCGTACAGTTAATAATGCATTCACAATGCTCATTGTCATAGAATTGCAAGGAAACTTTGGACTCAAAATATCATCTGAAGAAGTTTCCCTTGTACGAAAATATGGGAGTTACTTCATATAGTTCCCTCGCTTCACTTATATCCGCATTGGAGGCTTTGATGATTGTCCATTTATGGTTCCCCGTTTTATAGATGATAAACTTGTACTGGTAGATTGATCAAGTTAATAAGAAATATTGGAATAAGAAATTAAACCCTATTCCATTCCCAATTGGCATAGGTCATTATAGTTGTATTTCTTCATCAAATGCACAGAATATAGAAAGTTCTATTGTCAAGCTCACTCTTTATTTCTATGATGAAAGATTTCCATTTGACAGTAAGGGATATGTTAGGAACAATTTAGAACTTGGACTAGGATATCTTCACTTTTCGACAATGGAAGACTTCTACGAAGATTGTGAAGATGAATTTGAAGTAAGGAGGGATTGGATGAGATCCAAAGTCAGACAAATCATTGATTTCAAATTAGGATGGGATGTGACTAGTTTACAAGAAGATGGATCAAATTTGATCAATCCTTTTGTTGGAAGATTGTTGAGCATGTCAGAGTTTGGTTTTTGGGTGTGCTGACATTAATGATTTGTCATTGATGTCAACATACTGGTTACCATTTCAGACAGTGTGTTTTGTGTGTTTTGTGAAGTAAATTTAAGTTGTTCAGGTGCTATACTGAAGATCTTGAGTTACAATCATAAGGTATTGTTCCATGGCATTTGTAGTTTGTCTACAAAAGTTCGCAGATGTTGAGATGGCAGTTTGAGTATGGTTTGATTGAGTTGCTGGTTGTTGTTGTTGCAGTGTTCCTGTGTAATAAAGTTGAGTATTTGGATCAGTGCATTTTTTATTTGATGTTTCAGAGGTTGCGAAGCTGGTGGTTACATGGTGCCTTGTCATTGTGTTCACAGCTAGTGTTGTTCATGATTCAGAGTATGGCAAGCTATCTTTTGTTATGACAGAGTTTGGTATTTTAATGTTCTTGTTGTTCAGAGATGAAGATGAGTTTGGGTTTCGTTATGGATGGTATTCATGGTGCTTGTTGGTGTTCTTGGATTGTGTGATGATCATGTTGTTGGATTTCATTGTTTAAGGTGATCGGATTTGTTGTTTTGGATAGCGTGTTGGTGTTTCTTCATTTAGATCTTAGCCGACTTGATGGAGTAACATGTTGAGATTCTTGATGTTTTTTTGGTGATACACTGTTGTGTTTGTGATTGGAGATTTGGGTCCTATCCAAGTCTTATCCGATTTGATTTGGATCGCTTTGGAGATTGAGCTTATTGTTTACATCTTTTATTGTAATAGGTCTAGCCGACCTAGTGGTTGATTATTCTTTGTAATCAGTATAAATGAGAGATCATTTTTGTTTTTTTTGAGGAGTGAGAGAGATGTGGTAGTATGCGATTGTAAGAAGAGTTTTTGCTTTAAGGCAGAGTTTTTACTTTAAGGCAGATTTTTTACTTCATTGGAACTGTATTGGCATTAGAGATGTTTTTTAGTTTGGTTGTAATGGACTGTATGTCCACCCTATTGTAATTGAAGATAGATCAGTAAACCCTACTGAGGGCAAGATCTGAGACTGTATTGTGAGCAGTGAGCTCTGGGCAGTGTGCCTGTTGATTAGGCTGTAAGACTGTAGTTTCTTGTGCATCCTTTGTTCTTTATTTTGCTCTTAATCGGGCAGTGCTTTTAACAGAGTACATTCATCTTGTGGGTTTGATTCCCACCGGGGTTTTCCCTTTTAACCGAATTTCCTCGAGAACAATTCTTGGTGTTCAGTGTTGTGTTGTGGATCTTGCATTTACTATTTATCTTTAAAATCTACTTGGACAAAGTAAAATTAAAGTTATATGGTATGTACAACTGATTCAACCCCCCNTGTTTCCCCCCCCCCCCCCCCCCTTAGTTGTGCTTGCCTTCTTTTGGGCCTAACATCTTTCTATTTTGAGATAATCCAATTATTTCCTTTACCCTACATTAACTAGTCTCTTAAAGAATTGATAAATTTGAGAGAAAAAACCTTCTATGTTATAGAAAGGACAAAACGATGGCTCAAGAGGAAAGTTAGGGAAGCCACAATCACTAGATCAATAGGTAAGGGTAGCTCCTCTAGAGGAAATAATTCACAAGAAGGCATGTCTAGGCCATTTGCTCCTCATATTTCACCTGGCACTACTAATCTGCAGCCATATTGGTAGAGAAAACAAACAAAGCAAAGATTATCTCAAGCATTAATTCTAAGCTCTATCTTCATGTTTCCAATCAATTGTAGGAGTTTGATCTCTAACCCTCAAATCTCCTTCAACAAAGACAACTTCTGACATTGAAAAAGTAGTTGATAAAGACACCATAGAAAATAAAAGAAAGCATCAAACATATGGAAAAATGATTGATGATTGCATAATCCACATGAAGACACAAGCTTTTAACTTTTTCAGCGGAATAAAAGCAATGTATACCAAGGTAAATTAGTTGGAACGGGGAATTTCAAAGGAGCTAGAAAACATCAGAGAACAACAGATGTTCTAGGAGATCATGAGTAATCTCAAAGAGATAAAGGAAATCGACAACAATGTGTTGGCATCACTCAAGTTATTTTCGAGTGAGGAAGAGAACAAATTTGACATGTGGCTTGAGAACATAGAATGGAAATGCAAAAGCTTGAATCAACTAATAGGTGAACAGGGAAAGTTACTAAGCGCTTGTAGGCAACTAAAGACCAAAATATTGAACGATTTGCTAACAATCATTGGGGATATACCAATTGATGAACAAACTCAAGATCTAGATGCACCAACAATGCAGAGAAGTTTTAAAACTTGGATCAATTCAGAGCTTAATGAAAAACAACTCTTAGGAGCAGATTTGATGATAGGATTGAGTGTCTGATGCAAGAGCATCTTGGGTCCTTGGTAATCTTGCATCATCCAAAAATAATTGGTATCTGGTGAGCTTTTGTTACCAATTTTGTGTTTGCTTTATGTTTTTCATCACCGGTTGGGTGATTGTTGGCTCGGTGGAGTTCTTTGTGTTTCCAGAAGGTGTGGTCGTGATATGGTGTTCATGAGGTCATTAGGAAGTTTTTCCTATGATCGCAACTCATTTGGAGTTATCATTCTCGAGTTCTTATGGATTCTGTGAATGGATGTAAGAAGTTTTTGGTTCCAGAAAATTTTCTGAGATTTTGTGAACGGTCAATCTATAGAGATGTTGGGCAGGAGTGGTGAAAATGGTTTGTTCATTTCTATTCATAGAGTTGAATTCTATGATCATGCTTCTCGAGGTGGCGTGGTTTGAGAGATCTTGTTATTTCTCTATCGGTTGTTGTTGTCTTCATGACACTTGTTCAATAAGTTAACCGGTCGATTGATTGTAGTTGTGGTCGGTGTTTCTAATCGGTGGAGCTGAATGGCGTGATTTCCTAGTGGATCTATGTGTGGCCAACTTGTTTGTTGGAAAGGCCCATGTGAAATGATTAAATATGGAATTTAATTAGCGTTTAGGTCGACTAGGTCTAAAACATTTCTTGAGATGTGTAATCATTTGTTGAGGATGACCAATTGGTGTTTGTGTATAAATTTAGGGCTTGCGCTCATTTGGGTAGAGAGGGGAGATCATTAGGAAGAAGTCTTGAGGAGGGCTGGGTAGCAGAGAAGCTTCTAGAAGATAGCTCTGAGACTTAGGAAGATCTAGGAGTAGGTCTGAGTTGAGTTGGTTTTCTTTGTACTTGGCCATAACCGGGAAGGCCTTATAGCCCGACATGTATGAAGAAATTATGATTAATAAACTTGTTATTTGGATGCAAAACTTGTTGTTCTTGATTGTATCTTGTTGTTTTCCGATGTGTTGACTCTTGCTGCAAGGATTCGACATCTCCTTTGGGGATTCTCTATCTTTGAATGCATCAGATGGTATCAGAGAAAAAGGTTTGGATCTGGTGGTGGCTACCGATCTGAATACTGGACTTGTGGCATTCTTGTGGTGTTGTTGGGGGGTGGCAAAGATTGGATCTCACTCACATCAGCGAAAGAGTTGCACAAGGTGGTCAGAAGGATGATTTGTTTTTGTTAGTTGGATTGTTCTTGAGAACGATGGATTTGCAAGGGTTAGGGTATCATCTTTAGTGAATCATATCGCCAATTGGAGGCAGTGACACCTAATATTTGGAAGGATGTCATTGAGAATGAATGCTACGTTGATGGAGCAGATGAAGGAAGATCTTCGAGATGAGATTAGGAATGAGATGACTGGTTTAAGGAATGAGGTCATGGACGAGATTAGGACTGTTGTTGCTAGATTGCACAGGAATCTTGATGATGGTTTTGAGGAGGCTGCAAAGGGATTTGGAGCTGCAGATGTTGCTAGATCTGTTGTGAGTGATGGATCTGACTAGTTGGTGAGACCTATAGAAAGGCATGGTGTTGGTTATAGGTTGGAAGTATCTAGTTTCTTGGGTACATTGAATCTGGAAGACCTGATTGATTAGATAGGTGAGTTAGAAGATCACTTTGAGTTAGAAGATATTCAAGACCCTTGGAGAGTAAGGTTGGTGCAGACAAAGTTGAAAGGTCATGTCGCTTTGTGGTGGAAAGAATTGCAGATGGATAGAGAAGAGGAAGGTGAAATGAAGATCACTCGGTGGAGACTGGTGGTACAAATTTGAAGACTAAGTTCATACCTGAGGACTATGAGTTTGAGTTATTCAAGAGGTTGCATAACCTGAAGAAGAAGTATCTGAGTGTGAAGGATTATACTGAAGAATTTTACAAGGTAACCATTAGATATGGTCATAGAAAACTTTCCAAAGAGAAGGTAGCTAGGTATGTGAATGGTTTGAAGTTTAATATTCGGGATGAGATGAGTATGTCGAAGATTGGATCGTGTGAGGAGGCTTATGAGTATGCCCTGAAGACAGAAGATAAGTTGAATAGGAAACAACAGAATAAATCTAGAGAAAGAGAGAAGCAATCTGGTGGTGGTGATAAGGGCAAGCAAATAGTTGAAGTAGAAGGTAAACCGGTTACACCTAAGGGAGGTAATGGTGGTAAAGATTTTAGAGGCACTTTCTTTAAGTGTGGCTTGAAAGAACATAGGACTTTTCACTGTAAAGAAGATAAGAGAGTTGCTTCTGTGAGTGAGGAAGGTGGACCATCTGTTGGTGAAGCTAACAATGCTCCTGAAAATGGGGAAGCTCTTATGCTCTAAAAGTTGAAGGTGAATAAGGAGGAAAAACCTTATCATCGGAAGAGTTTATTCAAGACCAAATGCAAGGTTGGAGGTAAGTGTTGTGAGGTGATTGTAGATGGTGGAAGTTGTTAAGTTATAGCTTCAATCTGATTGAATTATATATATATTCGAATGAATTACTTATCTGATTCGATATGCTAGAATGCATCCACCTTAGTTGATTGTGTGTGTGTGTGTTGTGTTTATCAATATTTGACATAGCCGATTGCATATAATATATATTCTATATCGAATCGGGTCGTATGTTTTACATAACTGTTAATCGACTTAGTCGATATCTTCTCAAGGTAATAGAAGTGTTACGATAACTATCATACGATAGTTATCGTAAAACATATATAATATATGATGTGTTACGATAACTATCGTATGATAGTTATACGTAACACTATGTTGTTATGGGATGTATAATGTGGTTTAGAACATACGTAACAACAATTCGAAAGGGCATGGATATGTAGGACATGACCCTACATGGCTTAAGCCACGTACGGTCATGTCTCTACATAGACATGACCCTACACTATGCATATAAACTCAGTCGTATGTGTTGAGGAAAGATATCAATTATAGTGTGCATGTCTCCTCCCCAGCAACATACCAAATATATAATTCTGCAAATTATAATTCAGTAAATATAAATACATACTTACGTACTATAGAGAATACATTGTGAACAACACAATAAAGAGCATCGAATTCTCTTTATTGAAGATCTTAATTCCTAACATGGTATCAGAGCCTCTCTAGAGAAGAATCATATAAATAAAAATTCTGAATTATATCAAATTTGTTATTAAAATATAAGAGAAAAATAATAAATGGCCAATAGCATTAAAGTGGAGGACAGACTTGAAGGTGCTACAAAAATTTTCTCATGGAAGACAGGAATCCTGACATTGCTTCAAGAACTCGAGTTAGATTCCTATGTTGAGGAGGATATAAAAATACCTGAAGATGAACCTAATAAATCAACTTGGAAAAGGCGTAACAAAGCAAAGAAAATAATAATCGATGTCGTTAAGGACCATATTCTTCCCTCCATAGCGAGGTTAAAACCCGCCTATGAAGTATTCAAGACCATTCAAGAGACATATGAGATCAATAATACAAGCAGATTACTTGCTCTCAAACAACAACTCCTGAATTTAAAAATGAACAAAGGGGAAACCATCATGTCTTACTTTCTAAGAATTTATGAATTAAAGGATCAACTATCTACTATTGGAAACAATGTTGATGATATGGAGTTAACATTAATAGCTCTTAGAGGACTACCTATCTCATGGGAATCTTTTATTCAATGTATAACGGGTCATCCTTCTCTACCTAAGTTCGATCAACTAAAGAATGACTATTCTCAAGAGGAATCCCAATTAATATCAAGAGGGGTCGGGCCAAATAAAAGAGAGATCCAAGCTCTACATACTCATTTAAATTTCAAGAGCAACAAAAGGAAGTTCAAACATAAGAAGGGACACTATAGAAAAAATCACAAAATCAGAGACTTCTCCAAAGTGCAGTGCTATAAATGTGATAAACTTGGACATACACACAGGTTTTGTCCAGAGAAAAAGAAAATTCAAGCAGCAATAGCCGAAATCAAAGAAGCAGAAATATCCCTATTCTTCTTGGCCTTATCAAGTGAAGTAAATTCAAATAAAAACAATTGGATAATCGATAACGGAGCATCGCGGCATATAACTGGATTTAGAGATCAATTTGAAACCCTAGAAGAACATTCCTCTGAAGAAGTCACAATTGGAGACAAATCCACTTATCCAGGGAAAGGAATTGGGACCTTCTCAATCAAATTGAAAACAGGGGTAACTCTACAATTAAAAGACGTTCTCTTTATACCAAGCATAAAAATGAACTTGGTCTCTATTTCAGGCCTAGCCAATCAAGGCTATCGTGATACATTTCAAGAAGATAAAGTGCTAATATGGCCTAAAAACACTAACATTAAAAATGCTATTTCTATAGGGTATAGGGATGGAAGCCTATACAAATTATGTAATAGTCACAAATTGGCTCTATGCCATGAAGTATCAAATTCTAATCAACTCTGGCACAGAAGGTTAGGACACCTTATATTTAGCACTCTTCCTTCCATAAAGAAAATCA
The DNA here is from genome assembly GCA_018584345.1 of Thuja plicata. Classification (NCBI taxonomy): domain Eukaryota; kingdom Viridiplantae; phylum Streptophyta; class Pinopsida; order Cupressales; family Cupressaceae; genus Thuja; species Thuja plicata. The sequence goes on along the minus strand of MU225041.1, from coordinate 493,226 downwards.
CTACAGGTATACCTGATCTAAAATCTGATCATATTGAAACTTGTAAAGGGTGTGCTCTAGGAAAAAATATCAAAAGATCATTTCCCTCTAGTGAATGTAAAACCAAAAATGTATTAGAACTCATTCACACGGATTTGTGTGGACCTATGTCAACTCTCTCACTAGGAGGATTTTTCATATTATGTGATTTTCGTTGACGATTACTCTAAAAAACTTGGATCCAATTTCTTAAACTCAAAGAATCAAATGAAGTATTGTTAAAATTCAAAGAATTTAAAGCATTAGTGAAAAATCAAATTGGGAAGAAAATAAAAACTCTAAGATCAGACAATGGAGGCGAATATATCTCTGAAAACTTTAAAGAATTTTGCACTTCTGTTGGATTTAAGAGGGAGTATACAGTACCTTATAACCCTCAACAAAATGGAGTAGCAAAAAGGAAAAATAGAACCATTATTGAAGCTGCCAAGGCCATGATGCATGATCAAAATCTTCATACCTCATTTTGGGCCGAAGCATCTAATACTGTCATATACATTCAAAACAGGTGTCCTCACTCTATCCTAGAAAACATTACTCCTGAAGAAGCCTTTACAGGGAAGAAACTAGATCTAAGTCATCTAAGAATCTTCAGGTGTCCTGTATATGTTCACATTCCTAAAGAGAAAAGAACCAAACTAGAACCCTCTGGAAAGAAATGACTATTTGTTGTTTACAATGAAACTACTAAAGGATAATGGATCTACTTCCCAGGACAGAAATCTATTGAAATTAGTAGAGATATCAAATTTGAAGAAGACATTGCTCTCAAACTATCTACACTTACAGAAGAAGGATATAATGAGAATCAAAGGGAGAACATTATAGAAAATAATGAAAATCATGATATTAAGAATCAGAGAGAGAATGCCCTTCAAGATGATGGGAACTATATTACTGAAAACCAAATAGAAAATGATGAACTCCCTTCATCTAACCTTGAAGATGTTCCTAACAATAAGAAAAGGCCACTATGGGCAAGAAAAATGATTGAAGAAAATAATGTTGAACCAGATGAAATATTTAGAGAAAGTGAAAGAACAAGAAATCAGAGATGCCATCTTGCACTTATGGCTGAACTTACAAAATCTGAACCATCCAATGTTGAAGAAGCTTTAACATGTCAAGCCTGGAAAGATGCGATGATCAAAGAATATCAATCTATTGTAAAAAAATGATGTTTGGAAAATAGTACCAAGACCTAAAGGGAAATCAGTAGTTTCTTCCAGATGGTTATTCAAAATCAAATATGCTTCAGATAGTAGTATTGAAAAACATAAATCTAGATTTGTCGCAAGGGGTTTTTCTCAAAAGGTCAAAATTGACTACAAAGAAACCTTTGCTCCAGTTGCTCGATATACCTCTGTGAGTACTATTATTGCCCTTGCAGCATCCAAAGGGTGGAAGATACATCAAATGGATGTAAAAACAACATTTCTAGATGGTGTTATTGAAGAAGAAGTATACCTAGAAAAACTAGAAGGCTTCACCACTCATGATAGAAATAGTTATGTTTGCAAATTGAAGAAAGCTCTCTACGGCCTTAAGCAAGCTCCCAAGGCTTGGTATGAACGCATAGACAGTTATCTCTCCAAGTTAGGGTCCTCCAAAAATGAAGTTGACCCTAATATATACTTCAAAATATCCAAAGGTGAAATGGTAATTCTAGTTCTTTATGTTAATGATTTATTAACAACAGGAGAAGATCATCTTATTGCTAAATGCAAACAAGATCTCACAAATGAATTCGACATGAAGGATCTAGGGTTGTTACATTACTTTTTAGGCTTAGAATTATTACAAAAAGAAAACCATATTTTCCTAAATCAAATAAAATACACCATGGACATTTTAACCAGATTTGGCATGATGGAGTGTAAACCATTAACCACTCCATTGGAAACAAATCTTCATAACCTCAAAGATGAAGCATCAGATTCAGAATCTAAAGATCCTACATATTATAGACAACTAATTGGATCACTTATATACTTGGTAAACACTCGTCATGATATTTGCTATGCTACAAACGTATTAAGTCATTTCATGTGTGAACCAAAAAAGATCCACTTAACAGCTGCTAAACATATTCTAAGATACTTATGTGGTACGATTGATATGGGCCTAAAATACGAGAATGTTGAGATACAACTTCAAGGGTTCACTGACTCTGATTGGGCTGAAAATTTAATCGACCGTAAAAGCACTATAGTATGTTGCTTTAGTCTTGGATCAACCATGATTTCTTGGTTCAGTAGAAAATAATCAGCAGTTGCTCAAATTTCAACTCAAGTAGAATATATGGCCGCTTCAATGGGAGCTCGAGAAGCAGTATGGTTAAGGAAGTTACTATTTGGATTGTTTGACAAGCCTCTAAAACCTACAGTAATTCATTGTGACAATCAAAGTTGCATTAAACTTTCAGTAAATCCAGTTTTTCACAATCGCTCCAAGCACATAGAAATTCCTTACCACTATATAAGAGACATGGTAGACAGAGATATTATCAAATTGGTCTACATCAGTATTGAAGAACAAAATGTTGATATTTTCACTAAGCCTCTTGCAAAGTTGAAAATCGAGTACTTCAGAAAGAAACTTGGTATGATTAAGTTGTGATTAAATTTTTGAGATTCAATCTCATAAATATGTAAATTGATGTATTCATGAATAAAATAAAATAAAAGATTGCAATATTGTGTATTTTTAGAAAGATGACAATCTTTCATGTGTGTGAGGTGACGACCTACAATAGTTTGACCCAATTAAGTTATCATTAATCCAGTTCCAAATTTAGTAGGGGATTATGATAATGTGTGCTTCAAGTTTTTGATTTGGATTGTGTCGGATATCTTGACCCCAATACTTATCACTAAATCCAGTTCCGAATTGAGTCGAGGATTGTGATTAATTTCTTCTATCAGGTTGACTGCATTAAACTTATGTTCAGGTTCATGTTGGCTACCCTGATATGAAGTGATTAAGTGTTATTACTAAAATCCAATTCCGAATTGAGTCGGGGATTTTGATAACACTCACATCATGAGTTCATGATTCTAATCAATCCTCTCTTGCTAAGAGGGAGTGTTAAGTTATAGCTTCGATCTTATATATATATATATATATATATATATATATATATATATATATGAATCATTTATCAGATTCGATATGCTAGAATGTATCGACCTTAGTCAATTGTGTGTGTATATATGTATATATATATATATATATAGTATTTATCAGTATTCGACATAGTCGATTGCATATAATATATATTCTATAGTGAATCGGGTCGTATGTTTTACATAACTGTTAATCGACTTAGTTGATATCTGCTCAAGGTAATAGAAGTGTTACGATAACTATCATACGATAGTTATCGTAACACATAAATAATATATGATGTGTTACGATAACTATCGTGTGATAGTTATACGTAACACTATGTTGTTACAGGATGTATAATGTGGTTTAGAACATACGTAACAACAATTCAAAAGGGCATGGATATGTAGGACATGACCCTACGTGGCTTAAGCCACTTACGGTCGTGTCTCTACATAGACATGACCCTACACTTGTATATAAACTCAGTCGTATGTGCTGAGGAAAGATATCAATTACAGTGTGCATGTCTCCTCCTCAGCAACATACCGAATATATAATTCTACAAATTATAATTCAATAAATATAAATACATACTTAATATAGATAATACATTGTGAATAGCACAATAAAGAGTATCAAAATCTCTCTATTGAAGATCTTAATTCCTAATAGAAGCATTGATAACTTAGTTTCTGAAGAGATGGTGCAAAAGCTTGGTTTGAGAAGACTTAGACATCCAAGACCTTATAGGATTAGTTGGTTGCATGATGATCATGTGGTGGAAGTAAGGGAACATTGCATGGTGAATTTTTGCATTGGTTCTTATAAGGATGCAATATTAAGTGACATAGTGGTCATGAGTGCATGTCATGTTTTACTTGGTAGACCTTGGCAGTATGACACGGAGGTTGTTCATGATTGTAGACAGAATGTAATTACCATTAGCAAGGATGGTAGGAGGTGTAGATTGATTCCTTTGGTGGATAAGGAGAAGAAGGCGAAGAATTTGAGTCTTTGCAGAAGGTATGAGTTGAGAGAAGACCCGAGGAGTGAGCCTAAGGTTGGATCTGATGGTGAGTTGGATCTTAGTCATTTACTGGACCTGGTTGCTGACAGGAGGAAGGTAGTGCAGGTTGCAGATGAGGCAGATTTTTGGATGAAGAATAAGTATTGGATTAATGTCCCTTGTTCTTGCAGATTTTCATGAGTTGTTCTCATGGAAAAAAAATTTGTACCCCAGGTGTCTGATGCAGGAGCATCTTGGGTCCTTAGTAATCTTGCATCATCCAAAAACAAGTGGTGTTCTAGTGAGCTTTTGTTACCAATTTTGTGTTTGCTTTCTGTTTTTTATCATCGGTTGGGTGATTGTTGGCTCGGTGGAGTTCTTTGTATTTTCAAAAGGCGCGGTCGTGATATGGTGTTCATGAGGTCATTAGGAAGTTTGTCATATGATCGCAACTCATTTGGAGTTACTGTTCTCGAGTTCTGATGGATTCTGTGACTGGATGTAAGAAGTTTTTGGTTCCAGACAGTTTTCTGAGATTCTATGAGCGGTCAATCCATAGAGATGTTGGGCAAGAGCGGTGAAAAGGGTTTGTTCATTTCTATTCGTAGAGTCGAATTCTATGATTGCACTTCTTGAGTTGGCATGGTTTGTGAGATCCTGGTATTTCTCTATCGGTTGTTGTTGTTCATGACACTGGTTCAGTGAGTTAACCAGTCAATTGATTGTAGTTGTGGTCAGTGTTTCTGATCGATGGAGCTAAATGGCGTGATTTCCTAGGTGGATCTATGTGTGGCTGACTTGTTTGTTGGAAAGGTCCTTGTGAAACGATTAAATGTGGAATTTATAGGGTTTAGGCCAACTAAGTCTAAAATGTTTCTTGGGATGTGTAATCGTTTATTGAGGCCGACCTATTGGTGGTTTTGTATAAATTTAGGGCTTGTGCTCATTTGGGTAGGGAGAGGAGATCATCGGGAAGAAGTCTTAAGGAGGGTTGGGTAGCAGAGAAGCTGCTAGAAGATAGCTCTGAGACTTAGGAAAATCTAGGAGTAGGTCTGAGTTGAGTTGTTTTTCTTTGTACTTGGCCATAACTGGGAAGGCCTTATAGCCGACATGTATGAAGAAAATATTATTAATAAACTTGTTATTTGGATGCAAAACTTGTTGTTCTTGATTGTATCTTGTTGTTTTCCATTGTGTTGACTCTTGCTGCAAGGATTTGACATCTCCTTTGGGGATTCTTTGTCTTTGACTGCATCAATATCATTTTAGTGACTCTAGGCACATGTGTTTATCACCTACTTGGCTGCAATAAAGAATTAGATGAAGTTCGGCAAGATCATGATAGGTGTAAGTTAAAGATGAAAAGTGTGACCATTCTCAAGAACAAGTCCTTAGGTCAAGTTATCAAGTTATCAAGTTATCCAGAGCGTATAAGGAAAATTCTTCACAACAGCAATTACCGCCTGCAAGTCGAGGAGTTTCAACAGGAGATACCAGCACAAGGACTTGAAAGTCAACTTCAAGTTGTCTTCATCTTGACTCATATTTTATTTCCTTTGCAAGTTGGACAAAGTTGCAATTTTGGTATTTATGTGTATATTTTGTAAATATTGCAACTTTTAGTTAATTTTGAGATCTAGTTAGGAGTTTGACTTTTATTTTGCTAAAAGTTAGGGTTTTAGCTCTCATTTTTTGTAAAAGTTAGAGTTGGTTAGAAAAGATTTGAATAACCTCCGCACTCTAACTTGGGTAGTTACTAACCCGAAAAGTTAGTGATGGTAGGAAATCTATAAATACAAGTGAGATAATATATACAAGGGATCTTTTGGCATTTTTAACAAAGTGACTTAGAGACAATGTGGAATTGTGTGACTCCTCGAGATGAATGCAAACAATTTTTGAAGTGCTTCCAAAATTAATTTGTGTTCATTGCTACTAGCCTTCGTATGTTGTTAACAGTGATCTTTGGGTTTCTTGAGTTAAATTTGTAGCATTACATATAGAATTTAGAAAATCTTTGATATATTTCTTTCTTGGTGTCTTGAAGCAAGTATATCAAAGTTGTCAAGAACTTGATATGTATATCTCAGCTTTCATGTTGTATAAGACTTAGTTTATGTGGCATTTGTATAATTGTTGTTAGAAATCCTAGTGTTAGTCATATATTTTCAAAAATCAAAATTATTATATCAGACGAGGGAGTTTCTCCTCTTTAACGCAGAGGAAGATCGTATCCAAGAAACGATCTCTTGAACTGTTGTAAGGCAATTTGTCACTCCACCATTGGGCACTTTGTCAAGAAAATCCGAAGTGACAAATCTATTTACCAACAACATGCTAGGCGAGTTTGGGAGTTGACTAGGCATAGAGACCCAAGGAGGTTGGAATTCTGACCTCACTTGGGCTCGGCCAAGTTGGTGTCTTCAAAAAAATTACTGAGTGTTGGTTACATTTTTATGCGCAATTTGAGTTCCCCTTTATTTCAATCGATCTTCTTATCAGAAAATCAACTTCATTTCTCCCACAATTTCATTATTAGCAAGAAGTTTATCTTTGTTGTTAGCTTCTCAATTTTCATCACGCCCTTGGCTAAACCTCTCAATCCCCTCAAGGTTTGACTTGCAAAATTGTGTGCTTGAAAACTAGGTGTTGATTAGCAAGTGTTTGGGTTGATGGAGCCCCAAGGAGGTCAGAATTCCTACCTAACCTAGGCTCAACCAAGTGGTCCATCCAAAATTTTCCAAGTGTTAGATTGTCAACTTTTACTTTCTTTCATTATTTGCATCATGTCTTTCAATCAGCAAATTAGTTTATCCCTCCATAATTCCATCATCGTCAGCAAAATCCTTGTTTCATTTCCTAACTTGTGTTATGCCTCGAGTTGCAAGCGTTTAAAGTGTTGAAAGGGTGATTAGGGGATGGCCATGCTATGGAGCCCCAAGGAGGTCGGAATTCCGATCTCACTTAAACTCCTTGGGCCCCAAGGTCGGAATTCCGACCTCACTTGGGCTTAGCCTAAGGGCCAAAATCCTTCCATGTATTTTACCTTCCAAAAGTCAAACTTGTACATCCTTGACTTTCAGATTTGCAACTTGGTCACCTTTAGCAACTTGATCTCTTGATTCATTTATTTGCAATCTCATTTTATCTTATTCTTTTGCAGATATCTTCACTAGCTTCAAATTTTCACTCCATTCAATTATCATCATTTTCCTTCTGCTTTCAATCTGCATGTAGGCCACCTAGGGAATCACCACTTCAAGATGATTCAACTTATTTTGAAAGGCAATTTTCTTCTTCTCATAACTCCTACATGCCTACCTTGCACTCAAACTTCACATTCCTCCATGAATTGTATGAATCTCCACTTAGTGAGGACATTGGCTAAGTGCTAGAGCCTTACATGGCAATAGAGAAACCTCATCCTCTCCTAGATTGTGAATTGCATCCAAGACCATTCTAAGACATGGACATCTATACCCTTGAAAAGTTGCTATACTGCCACTAAGACTACCAAACCACCATCTGCTAAAGAGAATAGAAGGGTTCCCCATTTGCAATGGGGCGATGGTGTGAAAAGGTCACAACAATACCATTACTAGATTCAATTCCGAATGATTCCACATAACAATTGAACCAAAAGACTTGGGTGCCATCAAAACGGATTTGCCACCCTAAGGGCAAGAAACCTAAAACTACAATAATAAATACAAGCAAAGATTAACCAATCTCACCACAAAATTACAAAATAACATGATGAAAAACAAAGAAAAGTACACAAATGTATAAACCAAAACCACAACCTCTCTCACCCTCCCTCAAGCTCTCCTTTTCCTCTATACAATTTCGGATTTGATATTATCATATGCTATTTTCATATAATGGTTATAGCAATCAGATAAAAGTCATATCAACAACAATAAACAAGTATAATGAGCACCATCCCTTGTTTCTTCTAAACATCTACAGGTGGAGTGAAGTCTGTCACTTTTCCTCAACCTATCTGCCCTGATGATGGATTATAGAATTTGATCTGAAACATTAGCAACCAAAGGAAAACAAAAACAAATCCAAAAGAAAAAACTTGACACTTTTCCTCTTCAATTATTTCACCAATGGAAACACTCGGCACTCCTATTGAATGCTGTCAAAAGCGTACTTCAGTTCCATTGATCATTCTTGGCCACTCCTTAACATTAATATCTAAATTACTTACTCTAATAGCATCCAAACAAACTTCAATAATTCCAATTTGTTGGAAGACCGATAGAAAGGAAAAACTAAACAACATTACAGGCTTTAGAATCTGATCCTGAAATCCACCATGCCTTTTAAACTTCTTTTAAATTTATTTTATCAGCTAAGCTTCTCGCGTTTGACATCTAGATTGATTAAATCTGATTCTGTTTCCCATGCTTGAGATGTAGTTCAATTAAATATGATCTGTTTCTTGAGTAACTGACATGTCTTTCACATGGCTTCTAATCCAGATTGGCACAATATCAGCAGATTTAAGCCAGACAGGCATGTTGTTCCCACTTAGTAGCCATGGGTTTGAAATCAATTTGATTTGCAAACATTTTTTCAAGCCAGATATTCATCAACAGCTGGTGGCTTTTTCCAGATTGGCACAGTATTTCTTGTTGCTGTTAGTGGAGTTGATTAGATGCAAAAAAAGCCACACACAATCAAATCCAGAAACTGCAACAAGAAGCACTATGTATTGTGCAAATCTGATATCTTTGATTGGCACAATATTGGCAGATTTAAACCATGGGCAGGCATATTGATCCCACTTAGTGGCCATGGATTTAAAATCAATTTGATTTCCAAAACTTTTTTGTAAGCCAAAAATTCATCTACAGCTGACTTAGGTACTCATGGTTAGCAAAAGTATGATGATGACCTTTTGATGCAGACCTGTACCAATGATACTCTCCATTCAAATGCTCCAGTTTGCTGCCCATATATTAGACAGGCCTTCAAAAAGTTGCATTTGCAACATAGAATGTCTAGTGAGAGCATTGTTCAAACAAATAAATCAAAAGAACCAGGCAAAAACAGGAACTTCACATATCCTAGCAAAATACATTCTTCAACTTCCATAACACTCTCATCTGTGCTTTCCCTTTGCTGGGTACAAGGGATTAAAGGGAAGGAATTTGCCAAGAACAAGAGCTATAAAGAAATTTACTGAGAGCATGGGAAATTTGTCCAGCAGCCCTTTACATATTTTAACTTCCCTTATACAGATATTTATGAAGAATAATAATGTTATTATCACGCTCCATTGACAAGTTAACATAAATCATGATGGAATGATATACATCCAAACGGGAAAACTATCAAGTTAAAAATAGAATGAAGCTTCTTCATAGACCTTCCTAGACACTACATATGCTGAGTTCAGAATCAGTCATCATCCACATCAAATTATTTTTTTTCAGTCCAGCAGAGGCCATTATCAAAAAACACCTCAGCGTTAATCCTACTCACATGCTTCCCCAGTCTATGCAACCCGTGTCATACCAGACAAAGAAAAAGCCCTGCATATGCCCTTCCACTATATTCCCATGGTCTCCGAAAAGTAATCTGTAAATCTTGCTCTTCAAAGAGTATTAGACATATGAAACATACAAATAAAAAACCCCAAGGATAAACTGCCTCAATCTGAGATTTAATCATCCAAACTAAACATTGGAGGCATCTATTCATCTTGATGTTATGGTCAAATCCTAAATATCAAAATCAGTTTTCAAAACAAAAAACCAGAACTCAAACATGAGAAAAAAATTTATGCATTACCACCAACACCCTAATGAAAACTTTAAAGGCCTTATTAGTTATTACCACCTACACCGTAATGAAAATATTAAAGGGCCTTACACATTCAAATCCTGGCCATCAAGTTCCTTTTGAGAACAAGAAACCAGAAGCTAAACATGAGATTAATATAGATCGCAACTTGCCTACTAGATCCTTATAAAAACAGTCAAGAATCCTCATGATCTCTGTCTGTTTCAGCATTTGCATGAAATTTTGGATTTGATCATATAACTTCTTACTAGCATAGTTAATCATAAATTCATAATTTTATCGGAGTAAGCATTTTTTTCTATAAAGACACCAGATAATTTACATTCAAAAGCAACATGATATTGTTTTACTTTTCTACAATATTCATGTTTACAAAACATGAAAAGACATTCTGAATGCTGAAAAATAATATAAAGCTTAGTATATTTAATCCAGAGTAAAATATTCAACGTCATAACCAAATTCTGTGTTGACATTTGCAATTTATCATCAGCTGAAAATCAAGGACAGAATAGCGTAGTAACAAAGGTAACCAGAGTTGACCTATGCTCCAAAATGATGAAGTTTATCTTCATTGCTGGTTAGATCTGACCTAGAATGTTAAAATCATTATATTCTTGTTAATTAATTAATGCTAACCACAGTGTGCTCCACATTATTCAATAGTTAAAAAGATTGGTCAAAATGAAATATATTAGATAATAGCCTTGGAATGTTTGCTTCGTTACCAAAGGCTATAATGTCACCAGTCCATTTTCCTACGGACAATTGCCCACAGCTTGCATAGGAAATTGTTGAGTACAACAGAATGATTTGTACTCTTCTGATTAATTAAAATATCACCAAATGAACTCAAATATTCACTATTGTTCTGTTAAAAGTACATTTAAATTCATGTTACAAGCTGCTTTCTGCACAAAGCTGCAAAATTAACAATGAATGATAGAAACATGCTTCCTGAAAAACAAAAAGAATGGACAACTATTTCTTATGTGAGCTGCAGCTTACATTCTTAAATCTCCATCTTCACAGCTTCTCTTTGCCATGGTTGTGACCCCTTTTCTTCCGATTTTGGTATAAACTCATGTTGGGATTTACATCCATCCACAGATGGAGGTGTAGCTGAACACTTAGGACTGAGAGACTTGTCGGAATTTGAGGACTCCTCTGTTGAATTCATTGTTGGATAAGGTGCTTTTGTAATGACCCTGAAAATAGGGAACATAAAAAGGTTAACTTTATAAAGCAGCCAAACTCCAGACATCATAAACACAAAAATGAGAATCATACATGACCAAATACCTTTCTTTGCGTTTTTCAAGAAATCGAGCAAGGGATGCTTTGCGAGCTTGTGGTACAGCTGGGATCAAAAAGATGTCAAATCAGATAGCTATCAAAACAGAAAATTGTAAATCAACAATGTGAATCAGCTAACAATTTGCAAGAAATTGCTTCAAGAAATCGAAAACTGATTAGTCAGCAATTTCTTACCTCTTGACATGATAGTTGTTGATGTTGACCCTGATGCATTCAACTTTGGAGTTTCATGTTGATTGTTAGAAGTAGTATTAGTTTGATTTACATCAGGATCTCTAGTGCTAGACAATATTGGAGTAGTAGATTGGCTAGTTTGACTTTGAACAGTACCCTGTGACTTTGGTGAATTAGCTTGTGGATTTGTTGCAGGCAATGCATTTAATGGACTTGGGCCCAAAGAGGCTGCTTGCTTCACATGCCCAACAGTTGAAAGTGACATTGAAATTGTTGAGTTTTGAGGTTGTAGAGCATTTGTCTTTCCAGAACAAGAATTTCCATTGCCGGCCAAAAACATAATTGCTTGAGCCTGCAAACAACATCCACATTTCCCACACGCTCTGAGTATGAGAAATTCTGTTCATCAATTAAACTTGGAAAAATTCCCATATACCAATGAAAGCAAACATATGACAGAATAGGAAAATTGAATACTGACAATGTCTACCTAACTGAACTGAATGATGACAATGTCTACCAAATCGGAAATGAATAATGACAATGTCTCCCTAATCTCATTACATAGTTATGTAATCTTATAAAAGAGAAGACAGGAAAAACAATTGTATTGTACACCTTGCTAAACCTCTGCCTTTTGAAGCCTATCTTCTAATGTTACAATCAGTAATATTTAATAACATTTGAAATTTACTTTACATCATGCAAAATCCATGTTTCAAAACCAAGCACACCTTGTCTGCTGGAACATCATCATACACATTTACGGACCCAGCATAGAATATTGTCAGTTGTGCGCCTGCTGGCCTTTCAGGAACGCCAGGAGTACACCTTTAAAACAAAACCAAAAAACCCAAGTTATTTAATCAACAACACAAATGAATAAAAACTCAATATATGTGAAATCGGAAAACTAATGTCAAGACATCTGCAGGGATCAGATAGTTAGCCCCAGGATCTTAGAATTCGTCGTCAACAAAGATCAAATTACCCTGGGATTGAGGTGCTGGCAGAGGTTCCAAGAATAGGCATGAAAGAATGCTGTCCTGTTAAAGGCATTCCTTGAAATTGCTTTGACATGAGAGAAGATGGGGCTGTTGCTTGGTGTCCATTGAAGTATGCAGGAATTCCTGAATTAGAGACAGAAAGTGAATAATTTGAACAGGGAAAGATTCGACCCTCCTGAATGTTATAACCTTGAGCAGCCCGATCATCAACTTGCTGAGCTGAATACATGACACGAGAAACACTGAAAGGTCGACTCAGAGACCCATTTTGCCCAAAATGGTAGTTTCCAGACTCTGTAGCACTCCTTGCAGCAGAGTCAAGATTGAAGGTCTGTAAGAATTAAAAATGAAGTTAAAAGATAAAACCTTGACTGAAGTTTATGCAGGAGCAATAACATACAGTCTGAGCAACATGCAAGATCCTCTTATGATGCAACTAATAGATCAAATTATTCTAATCTTAATATCCAGCTTATTAACCATGTCACCAAATGGTTAACTGTAAACAGAAGTCTGAATGATTAAAATTATTCATGAAATAGTGAAAGATGATTAAAATTATTCATGAAATAGTGAAAGATCTAATCATTGTCAAGTATTAATACAGAGTCTCAAATTTTATTAACAAATCACTCCTGACAGCTGCAGACTTTAATATCACATATCCTAAAGTATTTCTCACAAGAACACAAACCTGCATATTATGAGTGAGATGCATCCAAGTGGGAACTTTGGAACAATAAAAAATTAATACCTGAGAAGCAGTTGCACTTCTGTTGTTTAAATCAAAAGCGTCTGCAGTTGATATAGGATGAAATCCAGAATTGGAAATAGGTTCAAATGAGCTCTTCTTCGATCCTTCCTGCAAATTCTTGAAAGAAATGAACTGGTGCAGTGCAGCTGCTTTTTTTGAGTAAGGCCACTGCAAAGATATATTTGCCAGGGATACTGTAACAATGAAACAAAGTTTGTATTACTCCTCCACTATAACATAAACAAATGAATTTGAACTGTAACAGAAAACTATTGTTTCAAAACCCAGTTAAATGTATAAATGTGGCCAGTGGCACCAATCAAATATATTAATATGTGAATGCTGCAAAATAGTCCGCAGTCCACTTGTTTTGCATGCAATTATGGCAGATTCTAAAACAACACCTAGTAACAGCAACTATCAGACATGTAAAACAATCTAATTGTAAGCAACGTCCAAAGAGAGAATTGTTTAAACAGATCTAAAAACTCTTGGATCTAACTCATCTCTTACTTATCTCTTCATGGCAATTGTAAGACATTATCCAAGAATTGCTTATCCTACTTTCTACCCAAAGGAGACATATATTTACTCACATCTAACCAAACATAAAAATAATCATTTAAGGATAGCTCAAAAAAATCTCTACTGTCCGAAATGCCTGGCACTGTTCAAAAAAGACCTCTAAAAGTTAAAACCAAATTGATAACTGCTGATTCCCCGTTCCAATCCTCCTTGATAACTGGGATCAGAACACCCATCAAGCAGTCAGAAGAGCTTGCTCTTGCTCATTAGTTGCCTCAAAGTGCTAAAGACAGTTGAGGATTGAGTTAAAAGTTGAGTTGCAGAATGATTTGTATTTTGGGCTTTTGGTAAATTGGGTCGATCAGTATGGAAGAGGTAAAAGGAAGCTTAGAATGTTATCAAAACTTACAAGGAAAAACAAACCTAAAAACAAATGGTAACATTGCAGGTGACCACGGATTGGGCAACTAGTTAGCATTCTTTGACATTCCTCTGGGGACATCGACTTCCCAATACCACTAAGGATGACTCACAGAGTGTCAAACAAAACAGAATAAGCCACACCCAGACCAATGATGTCAATGATGGAATGACCACAAAGGGACTAGTAGCTTGGTAGAGCACGCCATCAGCAAAGGGAAGGTCCTAGATTGTAGTCTTAGCTGGTCTATATGAGTTGTAGCTCAACATGTGCTATAACGACCAGGCTAGGCACCTCAAGCACCTGCTGTGTGGCTTAAGGGGGTATCGAAATAAGCTACACCCAAACAATGATGGACTGGCCACAAAGGGGCCAGTAGCTCCATTGTAGAGCACTCCAATAACATATAAAAGATCCTAGGTTCTAGTCCTAGCTGAGTTGTAGCTCAACAGAATGATCATATAATCATTTTACTGCTAGAAGACTCTTTTGGGTTCCCAAGCTTTATGTTGAAAGTGATTAACTGAGGCTTCAACCCGTTTACCTTTCGGTGAATTTCTTTACTATTTCACGAGAAGAGACAAAATTTCTCCTTGCTGCTAAAGCAATAATAACTAGCTTATTTTTATCAATATATCCCTCTTTGTTAAAATGCTATACGTTCTGCAATAACCCCCACAGGTTTGACAATATCCGCCAAGCAACTTTAATCCCGATCAAGAAAATGGGTTATTGAAAGCCATGAGAGTTATTCTGGCTCTGATGCAGAGGAAGCACGCGCCTTAGACGTTGTAAACAGGGCAGGGGACTGAATATAATCATTATATCAATTGTTTCAAAGGAAACTGTGAAATACAAACTCAATGAGGAAAATTACGGAAATCTCACTTAAGATCATCAACAGGACAAAGAAACCCCAACAAAGATTTACACGAACCCTGAAAAAAATATGTATTCTTTTGAGCCCAATGAGATCCTGTTAGCGGCTGGGATTTACAGAACACAAAAATTTCAGCGGAATCAAAAAAGAGCAGATCAGTTTTCACCTAATAACCCAAGCCCTCTTTAGCTACAAATAGAAACTATCATGGGCTGAAAGTTCACATTAAAGTATTGATACTCGCAATCAACAGCAGACCTTGATTACAATACAAGTCCTGGTAGAAAGAATTGATCAATTGATACCAGACAATCAAAAGACTGTGCAGGGGAACCAAGAATGAAAAAAGGTGAGTACAAAAATCCAATTAACTCACCATTTTCTTTGTAAAGGGCCTTAGACCCATCTCTTTGGGATTCTATCTGAGCTTGTGAGTCCCCACTAGGATTGTTTCTGGCATGATTCAGACCCATAAAGTCCCTTGCAACGACTGATTCTCTTTCCATAGCAGATGTACAGGGTTCCTTCTTCATAGACAAATGGGTATGTCTATCATGTATTCCTCTGCTCTGAATACCCTTCAATCTGGAAAGAGAGAGACACAGAAAAGAAAAGCAAGCACAGATTAATGAAGCCTGGTTTATCTAGCAGTCAATTTTACTCCTAAAGACACCAATAATTATTCAATACAACGCTCAAAACCAGCAAAATTCTTATCCATTACTTGAGCATACCCCACACCGTAGAATGCGCATGTGACCTTTCGCAATCTATGGCAGGTCTCTGTGACCGGACAAACCAGTTATATGCACGTGCTTCAAATTGAGTATCTTACCAAAGCTGCCAGTCAACACTGGACCTCCAGCCTCGATATATTTTTTAACGATGCGGGATTGGATTACAACCGTCCGAATCAGAATAGTTGTCCGTACTTTAGCGCCATGTGATTGGATTCTTTCTCAATTTTATTTACGGGCGCTGCACTTTTTTAAGGAATAAAAGTTTTACCTTTTTTAATATTAAATTCCACTCCAGCTAATTATATTCGTCTCGAGTTTATTATTAATTGGAAAAAAGTCGCGGAATTCCACCACTCTAATAATAATAATAATAATAATAATAAAAAGAAATGTTAGTTAAAAACACGAGCGCAATAAAGTTAAATTGTTCTTTTTGTTGGGTTATTTTGTCAAAATGATTACAACCTGGTCTTAAATTCAGGTATTTTTTTCATGAAATATAATCAAACTTCTAAGAGTAGTGGGAACTTTTTTCTTCATATGGTCATAACTTTATTAAAATTATATGATTATGTATATATAATTTATTAATGTTGTTAGACTTTATTGTTCGTCTTTGTTTTATATTAGATTCATAAAAAATTGTTTAAAGGTAGAATAGCCTGTCAAATCTAGGCTCTATTCACATTCCTTTTTAAAAAATTTGAAACGTGCATTTATGAATAAAAGAAAGAATGTACAAAAGAGATGTATTTTAAGAGAAACACCTGGAAAGAACAATTAGAGTTTAACTACATCTACAACAAGGCATTAATAAGATGAAAATATTAGCATATATCAAGCATATCAACATACATCAAGTGAAACAATCAGCTTGCAATTTACAATAAGAAATATGTCACTTTTCTCCAAGAGTATCAAGCACACGCTCCTCCTCAATAGAATTCATAATGGTGAGTAGAGATCCATTGTGGTCTTTAGCAACAACTACAAACGAAGACTTGACTTGATGAGCCTATATCTTGTGCTCTAGATTGTTGTTGAATTTCTCTTTCAAGACTCTAACAATCATATTTTTGAGGTTGATTTAAATGTGGGTGGATGACAGTCTTCAAATATGACAATTAGATTTTTTTTAAACAAATTTGTTTGAAATAGTTTATAAGATAATAATCAAAGCATAGTTAGATAGGTTACAAAAAATTAGTACTAGAAAGAAACAATATTGTTAAGATATCATTAGAAACAAGCTTGGCAAGAAACCTCATCCTATTGCAAATTATACTCATGATCTCTATTAACATCATCTAATTGCTTTTACAAGTTCAACATCACATCTTTCATGCTCATGTTATCAACTTGCTAGAAGTAAGATACCAGATTGGTTGAGAAGGAGTGTGTGGGTGGTAATCATTAGGATAATATTGATAACTTGTTGCAACCATGTTATCTGGGATGGTATTTTCAATCTACAAATCTAAAGACCAACAAGATAATCCTTCTTCAATGCCAGCTTGGTGCCTTCAACAGAGTCAAAGCAAGACAATTAGTTCTAAAGTGCTCAAGTGAGATTTAAAAAGAAAAAAGAGCAACCCAAGACAAGGAATTGTAATTTATTGTTTAGTATTCATGTCCTAGATTCTCTCTAATGTTGGATTGAGAAGTAGGACACCTAGGTTATTTGATTTTGAGTTCATTATAACTTTTGAGCTCACGATTGTAACTCATCTTCAAGAATAACACGTGAATTAATTGATTGCAAGAAATACTTAAATTTGTATGTAGTTTCGATACCTTTTTTAATCAATAAAACAAGTACTTTTCCTTCTAAAATTTTCATCTTATATGGAGCTATGAAATGATTTATGTGGTTTTGTGATAGCATGAACAATCCTTGATTTCATGTCTCATTTTTAAACACCTTTATCGCATATATATATATAGCAAACAAGGGTGTTGTCCCTTACATAACCACAACCCAAAGGCATCAAATATAGACCAGTAGCATCATAAACAAGGGTGTTGGCCCTTACAAATACTAACCAAAAAGGTCATAAACAATAAGGTCAATAATAAACCATTAGTAGCACACTAGTAGAACAACTAGTAACACATCAAGAGTGGGTAGACAACTCACCCACAACATGGGGAGGAGAATGAAAAATTGAAGAGCGATCTTTCCTACATCGTCAAACCATTGTCCAAACAACACTATCACTAGGATCCCCACCACAACGAGCAACAAGTAGGGAAATCCTCTTTACAATATTGTCAACACCATGAGAAGAGTGTTGACAAGGTTGCACGTCATCAACTAGAGGTTGATGCAAAACATGAGCAACAAACTAAGAAAGGTTCATGTGGCCAGAGCAGGCCACACCAATAGAAAGAGGTAGGGTATGATCCATAAGGTCTGAGAAGACCAAATCAGTAGCAACATGAGCATCCTCCCGAGGGGGGTCATCATCATCAGAAGAAAAAAAACATCCAAGCCTCCCCTCCACTATGGTCTCACACATCTGTGAACCACTCGTCGGGTCGTAAGTTTTACTCCACATCCCCTACTTTCAACCCCCGTGCATAGAAGATGGATGTTATGTCTTTGTTTGTGCGATATCAAAATTCTGAGATGAGATACTCAATACCCAGAAGTCCTCTTACCATTACCATAAAGAGCAAAGCATTTGTTGTGAAGACGATCTCCAGTCTCCCATTTGGATGATCTTCCTCCAAAATCCATCTGTTATTTTGAGGCTTTCAAGAATAAATTTGTCTCCATCACTTTTATGTCTACTTGTGTCCCTCTCACCGCCACCCCTGCAAATGTGGTTTTGTCATAGTATAGTCATCATGGACAAGCACGTACTTCACATAAAAATAATCGCCCCATTCATTTCCTTCATAAATGCACCTGACTCGTATGGTTTCCATTTGCCGCCAGCTTCAACACTAACAAGACACTCTTGTGCTTGTCAATTATGCCTTTAGTACTGTTGATGTATGCATACGTGTATGCGTGCCTTCCCTTCTTATTTGGCACCTTAATCATCATTCGAGTCTAGTTGGACTTCAATACCACCAATTTTGAGAGTGTATTGGCCAACGAATTCCCATCTCTGAATATGTTTGTGACTTTAAATTTTTGAAAAAAAACATCAACTTCCTCTATATTATGGATATGATTTTGTCAAGCTTCCAAAGTTGGGATTTACCATTGATTACAACATTCACAATCAATTGTGAATCTCCCTCTAGGTGTAGTTGATTCACATTGAGTTGTGAAGCTAAGTCCACTGCCAAAAGAGTTGTTTTAGCCTCCGCTTGATTATTTGTATTGTTATGTCATTATTGTTTATGCTCATTTGAATACTTATATTAGATGCTACCTATAAAATCTAGTGCACGAAGGTCTAAAGATGAATTTATTATCGCATGGAGAAAGGAAAAAAACATTTATAGTCATATGCTTTACGAGTGTACTTGTCATTAAATTTTATGTAGGTTGTTTTCTTACTCTAACATGCATAATTTATGGTAGGTCACATGCACATCAAAATGGGGTCAAAATGTAAAGGCGACAAGTGCATACTTAACACTTTTTCCCACTCATTTTATGCTTGTTTTAGATTTTTTTTTCTTTTATGTAACAGTCTAATACTTGATTTGAACATTTCTATGCTATAGTTAGCAGTCAACATGCACTTGACTTAAACATAGGTCCCTACTCTGTAGTGGTCTAGACCTAATATTTATTGTTGTTGGTCCTACTTGATTTGAACATTTCTATGCAATAGCTGACATTCAACATGTACCTGAATTAAAATATAAAGTCCCTACTCTTTAGTGGTCCAAACCTAATATTTATTATTCTTTGTCCTACCTCGACTCATAATTACTTGAGCTACCTTTCTTAGATGAAAACTAATAGTACACATATAATAGCAAAAAGTTATGTCAATTCACAAAATATAATTGCAAAATAACATTTCTCATCAAACATAAATTTAAGAACATTTATACCTCTTCATAATTTTGATATGTTTCAATACTTTCCTACCAAACTAATCTATCCAATAAAAATAAATAGTTTGTCAAAAATAGCAATTCAAATTTATGTTAAAGTTTTTGTGATGAATAATGAATAGGTAGTTTTTAAATAAAAGTATCACGTTCAAATCCAGCCAAGCCATCTCCACTAATCAAATTAAATACACATGTTTCTCTATCGCACCCAAAATAAATAAATAAAAATAAAAGTGTTGACCAATCGTAAGATACTTTCCTTTAATAAATTTAAGTTCTTTTCCACATGTTAACCACTCCACCCAAAAAACAAATGTGCAAGATTTTGTTTATTTGTTTGTTCATTCTTAATTTGGAATAGTTCCAAACATTAAGTTTAAAATTCTTGATATAATTTAATTTATTTGTCTCTGTCCCTCGCCCAATGTTCTTCACATGGGGGGCCACTACTTACATCTTCCATTTTAATATTCAATGACATTTTAAACTAGAGGTGATACCGCTTTTTGGCCATTTAATGCCCATTGATTTTGTATGTCCAAATTCATAGAACCCCTTTCTTAGCTAAATTTAGAGTAAATCTTATTGACTCCCTAATAATATTAAGGTCTGATTTTATTTTTAAATAATAATAATAATAATAAAATGGTAAGTGGTGGTGGTGGTGGATGTCTTGATTTTGGGAAAGTTTTATGTTTGAATTTTGATCAATTTTAATTTTTTTTAAGAAGATATTTGAGAGGGAGTTCTTATTAGTTGAGATTTATTTAATCTATTTCGAAAGACACTTTTACAAAGGAGAGAGTTCGGTTCTCTTGGTTCCTTAGATTGTTTGGTCTCGCAGACGTGATTAAAAATTCATTCATTCATTCATTCTACACTTAAACTGTCTGAGAAAAAACTTGATGATAAAGGTCCTTTCCTTACTTAGGTTTCTTCACTAAATTTAGAGCAAATCCATTTGAATCCTAAATAATATTAACTCATTTTGGCTCGTGATAATAATAATAATAATAAAAATAATAATTGCAAGTGCTTTTGGATGTCTTGACTTGGAAAAGTTCTAGCGTTGAATTTGGTCATATTTAAACTTTTTTTTGAAAGATATCTTAGAGGGAGTTCTTATAGTTCAGAGTTATTAAATCTTTTTGTTCCTTAGCTATCTAACATCTTGATGATGGATTATTGCATGTATCCAAAACGTTGATGAAAAAACTCACACACAATTGAATCCAAAAACAACTTACAACTCTATGGATTATGGACATTTAATATTGTTAATTGAGAGCTTATTCATTACTCTACACTTTAAAATGTCCAAGAAAAACTTTATCACAAAGGTTCGTTCCTTACTTGGATTGCTCTAGATGTATGTTAACCTAGTGATAAGGGTCATTTCCTTGCTGGATTGCTATGCATATCGATGATTTTTCGTCTATGTTTTGGACTCCACTCTACCTATAATTTGAAGATGTACCTTCTTATCGTAATGATAAGGATCATTTCCTCTTGGATTACTTTAAATGTGCGTTAACTTGATGATAAATGTCCTTTTCTTGCTTGGATTGCTTTAGATGTCTACGATTTCAGAATGATAAAAGATCCTCTGTATTCTATCTAGATTTTCAAATCCTCTAATTTTTCCAAAAAAAATATATATATTATTTTTTAATTTAATAAGAAAAAAGTACATACATACCTTGCATGTATGTTGTATCTTGTGTGCATGTGGGTGTGGGGCCCACCGTGATGGTGAGAGAAACGTGTGGTCCTTAGCTATATATACTTAAATAATGTTCAAAAAAAGGAAAACGTTATGCGGATGCGAACCTACAATGTTTTTTTTATTCTTTTTAATTTTTAATATTGGTACCATCAAACGTATACTTGGGAAAAGATATTTAATTAAAAAACAAAGTATTGATTGATGTATAAGGTTCGTGAGGCTCAATAATTATCCTTGGATAGCAAGGAAGAAATATTGTTTTGAGCAATTAATTAGATTAAATTTAAACTACAAACCAACATTTGCGATTTCATCTCCACGTGTCGGTCATGCTTAACTTTTTTTTTTGGAACGTGTGATAAAATAAGGTAATTACATTAGAATGGCTCACATGGGAATTTATGGCGGTGAAAGCCGCGCTAAAATCGAGTAGTATTAATTAAATATACTTAGGAATGGTTATTACTTGAAGTTACTGTATTTGATCACTAAATTATTGAATTTGGTATTATTAGTTCTTGTATAGGCAGGTAAACTAAAATTCAAATAATGCTATTTATTTATAATTCTATTAGCTGTGAACAAAAAAGGCAATGAGAAATTCACATTTTAAAAACTTAATTAAAAGAAAATTAAAAAAGCACATGGTAGTCAGACTTTTATGTCATTTAATGCAATGTTATTTAATGCAATTTTAAGTGAAATTGTACAATCATTAAATGAACATCACACACTAAGTGGTGCGGGCCCTCAAAAATTCCATTGGAACATACATGTTGGAAGCTATGAAAGTTTGGTTTGAATTTGTTGTGTATCAATTTATCGATTTAGTAGAATTACTATTTTTAAATATCATTTTATTTGTGTGTTAACTTTTACTTGTCGTAAAAAGAAAATATACGAAAACCAAAGTAAAAGAAGGTAAAAAATGGCAAGCGACTGAGGAGGAGCGAACGACTGATGAGCAACGTCTGGAGGCACAAATTTGAATTTGACACTGGGCGGGAAACCTTCTAGCTCGGGACAGAGCGATCAGAGCACCAGCCAGGGTCAGGGCAAGGACTAGGGTACAGAGGACTCGACAGATGAAGGGGTCCCACAGATACTGCAGTCGGATCCAGGAGAAACAAAAGGCTCTACCCCAGAAACGAGAGATACGGGTGTTGCAAGGGCCCCATTGGGGCGGTGGACAAACCTTTTTGGGGTCAAACCTTCTGGTAAGTCTCCTTTCCCAATTATTAAGAACGTTTCAAACAAAGAAAAAGGGATCTATGCTTTAGAACTGCCCTCTGAGCTGATTGATCATAATATTATGAGTGTGGTTGCTACTTTGGTGGGCAAGTTCATAGGATCCAGACCCAATATTGATATAGTCAGAACCTTTGTTAAAAACAAATGGGATCTAAAAGGTCAGGTTGTGGTTTCGGCTATGGCAAAAGGATCCATGTCTTTTGATTTCTCCTGTCAAGAAGATCTTTCCAAAATCCTTTGTGCTGGAAATTGGTCAGTGGGCAGATCCACTCTTATTCTGCAAAAATGGACCTCTAACCTAGATCTCAACAATGACTTCTTGACCCAAGCCCCAGTTTGGGCGCAACTTCCAGAATTGCCTTTGGAGTATTGGCATGAGGATGTGTTTGAGGGTATTGCCAGATCCTTTGGGGAGCTGCTATCTATTGATCCAGTAATGACAGCAAAGAAGCGACTCACATATGCGAGGATTTGCATTAGAGTTGACGTTGGTCAAGATATGCCAGAAACTATTGTTTTCCAATCCAGATTGGGAAAACGAGTGCAAATGATTGAGTACGAGAGCGTCCCTGTTGCATGCTTCCACTGTAAGAAAGCTGGACACAAAGCAAATCGATGCCCATGCGTCATTGCAAAGGAAAAAGCTCAAAAGGAGCATATCAAACTTGGAAAAAGGCCGGATCAACAACCTTTGAACAAGGACCTCTTACACACCAAAAAGGTTTGGAAAGAGAAACTCCCAAGTGAAATGTTACAAAAAAAGCAAAACCCTCAAGGGGAACTATCTTCTGATAGCCGGGCTGGGTAGACAGAACAACTGACTACTGAAGGGTCTATATCAACAAAGGGGGAACCAATTGCCCATCCAGATAATGGCAGGGACAGGGAAGAAGTTTTAATTAGCCCAACACATCCAGGGCATGAAAAGGGGACGGGTGACAAGGGAGATAGGGAGCAAACAGAAGAGGGTGAGACTGTTGAGGCCAGCTTTGACCTCTCTCTTGTCCCAGATTCACAGGAAGAAGGGCAGCACAAGAAGGGACAGGGACCTTACCTTTCCCAAGAATCAAATGTCTACAGAAGCGATCTCTTTTCACCAGGGAAGATTAGTCGTTTCTTGGAAATGGTTTCTTCCTCTACGCTAGGACAAATCTCAAGAATGGAAGCCCTTTTTGACAGTTACAAAGAGGCCTCAAATGACAATGAGGGAGCATGGATAATAGTGAAAAAGAAAAATAGCAGAGACCCATCTCTGGCCTCTCCTGCAGTAACGAGAAGTAGGGCTAAAGCAGACACAGGAAGCAAGTCTAACACACCTGGTAGGAAGAGCATGAATCAAATCAGAAAGGAAGAAGCAAAAAGAAATATTGCGGATGGTTACCAGCAGACCATCCAGGAGTCTCTTAAGAAATCATGAAGGTCATATCTTGGAACATCCATGGGCTAAATGGAGTCCACAAACAAGTAATAATTGGGAATATGATAAGAGACCATAGACTAGACGTTTTTTTGATTCAAGAGACAAAAATGAAAAAGGATAAAGTTGCTGGCATCTCCTTTGGAAAAGGTCTGAAGACTGCTGCAACTAACTCGGATGGAGCCTTTAGAGGCCTTCTGGTGCTTTGGAAGGAAAACCTCAACACTCATATCAGTTGGAATGAGGGCAATATCTTACTTATGCATTTCAATAACCCAATAGATCAGGAGGGTTGGGGTATTATGAACATTTATGTGCCTAACACAAAGAATTGTAGACTTGCCTTCTGGGACAAGATACGAACTCTTTTTACCAAAGTTAATGAACCAAAAACCATTATAATGGGGGATTTCAATACTCCCCTTCTGGAATCTAAAAAATTTGGTGGTCTGCCACCTGACCTAGAGAGCAGGCAGCAACTTGCCAGTTTGATCAATGACCTAGCTCTCGTTGATGTGGATTTAGGTGGGGGCAACTTCACTTGGTCAAATAGAAGAACAGGATTGGAGTGCATTCAGGTTCTCCTTGACAGAGCCCTCATTTCTCTGGATTGGATGCAACAGTATCATTGTCACCTTTCTTCTTTGGCAAGATTCGGTTCAGACCACTCTCTGATTTCTCTCAATCTGGCTAATTACAATAGGAAAAAGGCTTTCCCCTTCAGATTTGAGAGGATGTGGACAACCCACCCCAACCTCCTCAGTAAGATTAAGGAGTGGTGGTGTATTGATGTGGACGGGACGACGATGTACAGAGTGGCTAAGAAGCTAAAGAACATCAAAATGGAGATAAGAAAATGGAACAAGAGAGACTTTGGTAATATCTTTCAAACAAAAGATAGGATAAAGTCAAAGCTTGCTGAGATCCAAGAAGAAACCCAAATCCATGGTTATGATGATGATAGAATCAGTGCTGAAAAATCCATTATGATTGATCTTCATAACATTGTAATTAAAGAGGAGATGTTCTAGAGGCAAAGGTCAAGATCAGTGTGGTTGAAAGAGGGGGACAAAAACTCCCAGTTTTTTCACCTATCCACAATGAAACACAGGATGGCTAATAGAATCAAGGCCATTAAGAAAGGGGATCATACTTTGGAGGAAGACAAGGAGATTGCAAATGAGGCCATCCGGTACTTCACTCAAATCCTTTCTAAAGAGCAAAACCTCAGCGAGGCTGACCAGGAGGATATTCTTGAATCTCTTCCTAAGGTGGTTGTATGCAAAATAGATGTGCAACTACTCTAAATGAGATATTAATCAATCTAACTATAAATCAATCTAAATGCAGACACAATGAAGATTACACGTTTAAATGAAGCAAAACAATAAAGTTACCTTCACCTACCCAATGCAACTTGTCTCCATTGCCCTCCTAGCTTTGGTTTCTTGAATGTATGTTGAGCCCTCAGATTTCCAAATGAAGCTCTTTTGTCCAAGATGCTACCA
>MU225041.1:423361-435592 GCA_018584345.1 Thuja plicata | reverse complement strand
CTCTGAGGTTGAACATAAGATTGGAATGATCTTGACTCTATTGCCCATGGTAGAATAAGGCACTGGTCTAATCATTATTTGGATTATAGTTATTCAGTTCATTGTTTATATTTTTAAGATATCTTATATATCTATTCATTTCAAATTGCATACACATTTGCTAAACATTCTTTCAATTACTTAAAGTATTTCAGTTTACAATTCATGATATATTGCTTTCAGTTAGATTTCTTTCAATTTCCTTGCCATACTTGAGAGAGAAGGTTGAAGTGTTTCTTATCTGCTATAAAAAGCCTTGTAACTTGAAGGATAAGTCAAGGTATAGGCCTACCAGCCTTGGTTTTGCAGAGCCAGAATTGCAGAA
This sequence comes from Thuja plicata, assembly GCA_018584345.1. Taxonomy (NCBI): domain Eukaryota; kingdom Viridiplantae; phylum Streptophyta; class Pinopsida; order Cupressales; family Cupressaceae; genus Thuja; species Thuja plicata. The sequence continues at coordinate 435,228 of MU225041.1, read as the reverse complement.
GTTCAAACCTTGGTTTGGTTGTGACTTGTTAGTTGGCCAAATCACTTGGGTTTCCAAGAATTAGATTGACAAGTCCATAGGAAATCCAATTTAGCATTTTTGGGCACCAACAGGTGGGTGGCATCATCAAGAACTCACATGGCAAAGGCATTGTTTCAATTTTAGCACCCCTGGGATCACAAACCAACCACTATGCAGAGGCTAGTGTGGCACATCACACTCTAAAGCTTGCCAAGGAAATGGGGATCAAGAACTTATGGGTAGAAGGGGATTCAAAGAATATCATAGACTGCCTTAATGAAAAGGCTGGGCCTTTGTGGACAATTGAGAATATAATAAAGGAATGCAGATAAATCCTTAAGTCTTTTGATCAGGTCTACGTGGCACACGACTACCGGGAAGCCAACCAGGTGGCAGACAGACTGGAAAATATGGGCATTAAGAATGAAGAAGTGAAACAATGGTATGGTGGGAATAATTTACCACCAAAAATTGCCAACATCATTGAAAGTGATCGGGTTCTGGGCAGGCTCATAGTTATTAAAAACTAATGATGAAGAGTTATGAAAGACAAAGAAAGAATCCCCGCGGGATGTGCAAGTACGTGAGATGCGATGGGATAATCAGTTTAAGGCCTCACCGACACACTTGGAGGTAGTTAATCAATTATAGCATTTATGAGGCAAAAAGAAGTCTCTCAAAACTCCAAACCAATTCCATTACGAAACAGAGGGCTCTAAGTGAGAAGTTCACTAGAAACAGAGGAAATATTGAATTTGTAGAAATAGTGGGAGAAAGGCACAAGAGAGAGCTGGAGAGAGAAAAAAAAAAATGGCGCTGGAGATCAAAGGTCTGGGAGATCTTGAAAGAGGGTGAAGTGACCACGTACATTGAACACCTTCATGGGTGGAAGCCCTCTATTACAAATATGATGGTAAATAGCTAGAAAGAAGGGAAGGTGAAAATTGATGGGGTTATTTTCATGGTGACTAAGGAAATCATTTCGGCGGTGACTGGCATTCCCATCATAGGGAAGAAATTTTATAGGGACAGGAAAATTTCCAGAAAAGCTTTGAGAAAATTCATTAAAAATGAAGCTGAAAAGCGTGCTCTGGTAAAGAAGGGCACCTTTTACCACCCGAGCTCCATCAAACCTCTGTGGCATTTTGTGTTGAAGGAAATAATCAAATTCATATCACTGGATATGAGATTCGACCGCATCAGCACTCACCATTTCATGATCCTCAACCACTTTAGGTATGGGCCAAAGGTTTCCATCCCTTTCTTCCTTTATTCGTCCATTAATGAAAACATTAATGACTATAGGGAGAAGCACATTAGCAACCCGACTTTCCATGAGGGTTTATTACTTTTAATTTATGAGTATTTCAAATCTCGCACTTTGGGAAAGGAAATCAAAGGAATGGAGGAAGGTAAATCTGAGGAGGGTTTCGGGGAGGATTACATCCCCTCAGAGATAGAGGATAGCAGAGATATGCACTTAGAGACAGAGGAGGAAGAACCTCTTCAGACGAAGAAAGGGAAGAATAGAGTTAAACGGGAAATAATAAAACAACACATAGAGATATCTTCAGATAGGGAGTTGAATGAAAATGAGGAAGGCATGGAAACGGGGAATGAGAGTTCGGGAGAAGAAAGAAAAATGAAGAAGGGGAAGAAGGATAAAAAGAGGAAGATCACAATCAAGATGTTGACTCAGAATGAGGAGGATAGCTCGGGGAAGAGGGTTATGAGATCAAAAAGATTAAAAGTGGAAACCCAGGAGGAGAAGCTGGTTAGCCAGGAAGAAACACAAGAAGGGAGAGCTAAGGAAGAGGAGAGTCAGGGGAAGGAGAATGAGGAGGATGTCAACAGCCAGGGTTTTATAGAGTATGGAGAAGACCATTACACATGCAGTATTACAGGTAAAAACAAAAAGGTTGTCTGGAGAAATTTTGACACGGTCTCTGCTAAAATGGGCATAAAGAGAGAATTGGTAAGGACCTTGGTTAAGGAAAACAAAGAGGGCAGAATTCAGATGGAAGAGCTCATTGATCCTGCTTTGGTGATTTTCAGCGATAATGCGAGGGAAGATCCTGAAATGGATATGCTGAACAATGCAAAAAATAGTGCCATTGACAGCTATAGATCAACGAAATGGACCTACTATGAAATATAGGAGCTGAAAAAAAGGATGGACAGGATGGGGAAAGAAAGCATAATCAAAAACAACAAAAATATAGCGGAGGACAGGGAGCTAGACAACAGAGTAACTAAACTGAAGCATAGGGTCGAAGGTATTGAAGCTTCAATGGTTAAAATAGCAGAGCAGAGTTACAACATACTTAAAGCCTCCAATGATAACATCAAGGTTATCATTGACAAGTTTCAAGAACAAAGAGGAAACAAAGAGGATCGACCGAAGCACAGAGACAGGGATCAACTTCCAGAAGATGAAAATACGAAGGGAACTGGAGAAGAAGCCAAACAGATGGCAAACCAGGAAGCTGACAAGGAGCTGGCCGAACTTAGAGAAGCTGCTGAGAGAATGACCGAACTAGAGATACGGGCGACGGAGATTCTCAGAGACATTGCCTGACTGGCACCCCTGGTTTTTTGTTCCTGGTTTTATTGGATTTGCATTCCTAGCTTTCTGTTGTTTGAGACTGTTTTGCTAGAACTGCCTATTTTTTGATGGATGTTTTGTAACGCTTATATGCTTTAGTTCTCTTTTTATCCGTTGTAGGGTTTCAGGAACCCATCAAAACCTGTTTTCCTTAATCAAAAACTTTTACTTGTCGTAGGCTATATATACTATTGCATTTATTGATATTGAAATTATATTTATATAAATTTAGTAATTGAAAAATATTGATTATTTTTCTTTTCATATGTGACTATTTATTTTATTTTTTACTTGAAATATATTTTCTATATTATTTAATTTGATGACTTACTTAATTTTTAATGATAATAAATTATAAATAGTATTCCAAGTTTTAAAAATGGGTGAAAATTTATTTTAATTTATTTTATTTTTTAACATAAATATCATTTATAATATTTGTTTCAAGTTATATTTATTTATATTTATATTATATTTTCTTTGATATATTTTATTTTTAAATATATATTGATTGTGGATTTTTTTTTCTATTTTAATTTTATAATTTGAATCATCATAAATTTGTATCTAATAATAAAATTTAAATTAAACTATTGAGTGCATATTAATTAAAATATCTTTCGTTTACAAACAAAATTAAATATCATCACTTCATTACTCTAATCTAAGTCAACCAATTATGTATTTAAAATTGATACTAGTATTATATTATAATTTTTTTGGTGCTTTATATTTATTTTTAGCTTTGTTGTACACTAGATATTATGTAACAAATCAAGTTTTTCTTTATTTTATGGAAAATATTATTTTTTGTTTTGTTTTAAATTTTAAACTATAGCATTTGAATTTAATTTTTGCTTAAATGTGTCTCAATGTTAAGTATAGTCATATAAAATTTATATTTTTTTAATGTATGTTTTAAAAGCTATATATCTTAAGACTTTGAAATGAAATTTTGTTTCTTAAATTTTATTGACTCTTATTTAGTAAGGATAAATATGAAGTTTTTAAAATAATAGTAAATTATAATTTATTTTGATGATCTGACAATTATTATGGGTAATTTCATAATAAATTTTTAACACAAATTGTGATAAGACAAATTAATTGAGTTGTTTGTTGTTCATAACTAACTCTTCTAATACAAAGTTTACAATAAATCAAATTGAGTTGTTTGTTGCTCCTATGTGTTTTTTCACTATTTTAGCTCACAAATCAACTAATCAATCTTTAAAGTCACACTCTTAGACTATCAATATTTAAAAATCTACTACCATTCAATCAATTTAAAAAATTTGAGAATCCTTGTGTCCTACATAAATTTTAAGAAAATGATAGTCCTAACAACTATGGTATTTGCAAACTATTTATTATATTACACTTATTGACACAATTAGCTTATTATGGTTACACCTCTTGACAAAATTATTTTCTATATTATGTATAATAAGCTTAATATGAACTTCAATGGGTATAATAAGCTTAATAATAACTTCAATACAATTAAATTTATACAAAAATATAAGTATAAATATAAATTTTAAAAGTTGTTTAAACAAATATTCTAAATGATATTAATATAAAATAAATCACAAAATAAAAATTAAAGTATTTTTTATTCATCTAGAATTTAACATTTTATTAATGATTTATTATTATTAAAAAATAAAATAACTTATCAAACTAAATAATGTAGAAAATAAAATTTAAGTAAAAAAATAAATAAATAATTAGATAATAAATACAATAATATAAAAAAAATCAATATCTCTTGAATTATTAAATTTGATAAATATTTCTTTATTATTATCATGTTTTCTTTGTTTTTAGAATGCTTTCATTGTGAGGTAGTTCATGCTTTTAACATCTATTGCATTACACGTATATCTTGGCTATATTGATTTCAATAAATAGTTTTTCTAAACAATTTTTCCATTCACAAGCTTCTATTTACAATTGTCACCATATCTTTGTCCCTTAAAGCATTCCACTATAGGCAGGAACTTTGACGCTTGTGTCTCTTGTTTATTATTGTTATTATTTAATATGATAGAGCCTAAATTTTTATGATGATTATTTCATTTAAATTGGTTTCTAAATTAGCACTTGCACTTCAATAAGGTGCAATGGTTATGTTGATAGCAAGATATGCTACATATTTGTCTTACAAGTAGAAATTGGTGAATTTGGACGCCACTTATTTTGGCAAATTCTCGTGCTTCCTCATTATCTTCTTATCCCGCGAGATTATTTCATCATGACAAATATGTATATAAAAACACACACACACACAAATTGTGGAAAATGAAATATATAAAACTACAAAGCTATATATATATATACTGTTGAAACTATGAGCTATGGAAATCAGTTATAAAAAGGAATACAGTGATAAGATTAAAGCACTCAATAACTAAATAACCAAAAAATGCATATGTGATTGGATAGAAACAGAACTTGAAAAACATAAGAAACTAAGGAGTGCAAACCTCCCTAAAATAGAATCCAAGCTCCGTTTGAGATTTTGATGTGTCCGTTGGTGTGGATGTGCGCTCAAGGATGTTGGCTCCAAGCTTCAAGATGTGGATGTTGCTTCAAGATGAGTGATTCTGAACTGAAAATGGCATTATAAGTTTGCATGGAAAGTGGATGAAAAATGTGAAGGAATGAGTTTTCTTTTATAGAAAACATGTGAGGAATCAAGGGTCAGGATGCAATTCTGAGGAGAGGTCCAAATACACCTAGAAGAGAGCACATGGATTGTGCTTCTTCAAGTGCATCATATGATGACAAGTGTCACAATATGATTGGATTGAAAAGAGAGAGGAATGTGACCATTTAGGGAAGAGAGCCAATAAGACTCTAGAAGATAAGGTTATTAATGAGGGTGTAAGAGGATTTATGAGGCATTAATGAGGCATGAGTGAAGGAATAAGAAATAGCTTGAGAAAGTTGACTTTGGGGAAGGGATTGAATTCCTAATCCAAAGATTAGAAATGTGACATCATTAGGGAGAGTTTAGGATTAGGGTTAGGGTTTAAGATAGGATTAGCAAGGGTGAAGAGGTTGGGATTAGTTTAAACTCTGGGTTAGGTGGTTGGGATTGGTTAGGTTAGCATGTGTGAAGGGGTTGGGTTGAGTTAGAACTTTGGGTTAGGTGTTAAAGAGAATATTAATGAATTGAATTAATGAATAACATATTCATTTAATAATAGGGGAATAGGGAATTAGAACTCTGGGTTAGGTGTGAACTGGTTAGGTTAGGGGTTAAAGGGAATATTAATGAATTGAATTACATAAATAACATATTCATTCAATAATAGGGGAATAGGGTTTTAATCAATTATTAAGCTTTTGGTTGCTTTTGATAGTTAATCATGACTATAGCCAATTAATTAAATTAATTAGGGCTAGGGGATGACATAGGTCAATTAAGTAATGCTTAATTACTTAGCTAATATGTCCTAGAAGGCACTAAATATGATTGAATTAGGTTAATCAGATTTAGGTGTCTACATTTTGCCCCTCTTCGACATAGTGTTTGAATAACATTATTTTGAAGATGTTTAAAACAATAGACGACGCAAAGATGTGGACGTAGGCAACAAAGTTTCCCTAGAGTGACGATTAGGATAGATTTAGGATAGGATGACCAGGATGATACCCCCTCGAGAGGATGATAGGGAAAAAGGAAAAGCCTTGGCGGCATCTCGAAAAGAGATGGTCAGGAGAGACAAAATAGAAGAAAAAGGAAGGGGGAGATAGAATAATGAGGGATGTGATAGTCAGGTTTTCATCAAGGATGAAGGGTTAGGTTTGAGATGGGATTTTATTGGACTAAAAGGGATGGCTTTATTGGGGATGGGATTTGATTTCTTTTGTTGGGGAGGGGATGGGGGGATTTTTCTTAAAGCTTGAGCGAGGGGTATTCCAGGATGGAATACCGCCATGTAGTTGAGCACTTATTTTGATATAGCAATGCTAGAGACCATGCCAAGGTTACTAGGAATACGAGGCCTTGTCACCGGTGTTGTAGAGGATTGACACAAAAGACAGGCGGGAGTTACCCTAGCATCACACACGAGTCCTAGAAGAACCATGGTGGAAATGATGCTGGAAAATCTCACAAGTAAATGACACTTCCCAAGTGCAGCATGCGAACCCAAACCGATTACATACATGCAAGGGTCATATCCGACAAACTCACAAGAAGAAAACAAAAAGATCAAGTTCCCTATCCCAGGTGCATCCATTCATAGCATACCATGATATAAAGAATCATGGAAACCTTGAGGAGGAGAACAACCGAAAAGAATCAGGAATGATAACTAAGAACCAAAATCAAATTTCAAGATAAAAAATTCAACAACAAGAGGTCTTTTGCCAGAGAGATCAATGATATGGGATGATGATTGGATTGAGATTAGGTCAAGAGGAAGGATACATCCTACAAGAACCCCGTGATGATGATGATCTAGATTTAGGTCAACAAGAGGAAGGGTACATCCTCAAGGACCCATTTCCATGGAGATGTCAAGTGTGAATCTGATTGGCCAAGGATGTGATGATGATCAAATTGCTGAAACAAGATTTTGTCATAAGGAACTTGCTGAAACATAGGATTCAAGATCTAAAACTGGATCACTTTATGCAAGGAGACTGACCAAGGACGCAAAATATGTACAAGCAGGACCGGGCGCAAGAATAGACTGACACGGGCAAGATATTTACAGGACTAAAGCTCAGGGATTAGGATAGGACAACACATATACAACAAAGATTGACAATTAGATACAGGATGATATGTACAAAAGCTCAGGATGTAGGAGAGGAGGACCAATGTTGACTGATGCGAGCGATAATAGAACATCTAGGAAATATAGGTAATGATTAGGCCAAAGTGGAGTGGAATGAATGAGATGGAGGAGAATGAGATGTTGATAGATAATGATACAACCCACTATGCGTGATGCCTGATTGCCAGGTTTTCACCACACATACTTGTCCAAGGAGCCTGATTGCCAAGTTTTCACCATTGGATGTTTTATTTCTCTTGATTTCTTTTATTTTTTGTTTTGTTTTTTCTCTTTTTCAATTTTTTTGCTATCACCAAGGTGTCTGTTTACCATATTTTTACCAAGACAATGATTTTTTTAAGGACTCGTTACAATGTTTTTGGATTTTTTCAGATAACTGAGATAAGAAGTTGTTAGGCATAGAAGTGCCTGAGATGAATGATGTTGATTGGATCATTCAGAGGTTCTCCCTCAGGAGTGGATAACTGATATGCCCCAAATTTGAAGCATGCAGTAACAATATATGGGCCTTGCCACGTAACCTCAAACTTGCCTTTCTTTTCTCGATTAGTGCCCACTTTATGATTCTCTTTGAGCACAAAGTCCCCTACCTAGAACTGTTGTGGGTGAATCTTCTTACTATAGCTTCACTTTAATCTATTTTGATATACGACCAGCTGGTCATATGCTTGTTGGCACTTTTCATCAAGGAGATCAAGCTGTGTGAGTCTTGCTACTCTATAGTCTTCATCTGTGATCAGGTCTTTGAGAGATAAGTGTAAGGATGGTAGTTCAAACTTGATTGGTAAGACAGCCTCAGCACCATAAACAAAGGAATATGGAGTGGTGCCTGTGGGAGTGCAGAAGGAAGTGTGATAGGCCCAAAGGGAAGGATTAATTTGGAGGTGCCAGTCACGACTAGTATCATTAACAACCTTATTTAGGATTTTTAGAAGTGTTTTTTTGGTTGCCTCAGCTTGGCCATTACCTTGTGGGAAATATGGGCTAGAGAAGCGATGATGGATGTGGAGGTGCTCAAACAGATCAACCATATGCTGCTTTTCAAATGGTGAGTCATGATCTGTGAAAATGGTGGATGGAATGCCAAAGCGGAAAACGATGTGGTATAGGATAAACTTGGATATTTGGATGTCGGTCGTGAGGGTAAGTGGGATTGCTTCAACCTACTTAGTAAAGTATTCAGTTTCTATGATGATAAATTTGTGTCCCTCAAAGGACAGTAGAGTGATCTTACCAACGAGGTCGAAACCCCAACATGAGAATGGCCAAGAAGTCGCAATAGGATGTAGCTCTTGTGATGGTAGATGGATCAAATTTGCATGTTGTTGACATGGTAATAATTTCTTTACAAATTCACAGGCATCATGCTCCATAGTAGGCCAATAGTACCTGGTTCTAAGAAGTTGTTTATCTAGGACCATGCCACTTGTGTGGGCACCATAGATTCCAACGTGCACTTCTCGCAATGCTTGGGCAACTTCAACTTCATCTAAGCACCTAGAGAGAACATTGTGATAACCACGATGATATAAGGTATTGGCTACAATGGTGTAGTGGGAAGCTCTTTGAATAAGGTTTTGGCATTGAGTGTTGGTTAGATGGGGGATATGATACCATTCTTTAGATAAGCATGGATGTCATGGTACCATAGGGACTGAGGACCAACCAAGACACAGACCTGATTAACGTCATCGCTCTCGTAAGTTGGCGCATGAAGTTTCTCAACCAAGAACTTGTACTACATTGCATCACGTGGTATTTCTAGAAGAGATCCTATTGTAGCCATTGCATCGACAGATTTTTTCTGTAGATGTGGTACTTGGGTGATTTGCAGATTGATAAAATGCTCATTCTTTTTGTCGACCATCTCCTTGTAAGGTAACAACTTATCATCTTTTGTTTGAAATTCATCTAACACTTTATTTATGATGAGATGAGAATCACCAAAGACTTGGATATCGGTTATGTTCCGTTGAATGGCCATGCTAAGCCCTACAACTAATGCTTCATATTCTTCTATATTAGTAGTGCAAGGAAATCCCAGTTTGAATGGTTATGGAATGTAATCACCTTGTGGAGTGACAAAGAGGATTCCTACCCCAGAACCATGAGATGTATATGATCCATCAAAGAATAGCTTCTAGGATGTTTGTGCTTTAATCATGCATAGATGTTCACCGGGAAATTCCATGACTAAGGGATATGCATCGATCAATGGTGCCTCTGCTAACTGATTTGTGATGACTTGACCTTTGACAACTTTTTTTTTGACATACTGGATGTTAAACTCGTTGAGAAGCATTACCCATTTAGCCATGTGGCCTGTGAGAGTTGTTTTGGATAGTAGATACTTGAGTGGGTATACTTTTGATATGAGCTTAACTGTATGACTGAGCATGTAGTGATGAAGTTTCTAAGTGGCAAAAACCACCGCTAGGCATGCTTTTTCCATTGGTGTATAATTTAGCTCATAGCCTACCAAAGTACGACTGATGTAGTAGATAGCATGCTCTTTTCCATTGTCATCTAACTGGGCTAGGAGTGCCCCCACTATTGTGGTTGTTGTAGATATATACAATATGAGAGGCTTTCCTGGTGTAGGCGACACTAAGATAGGTGAATTTGCTACATATTCCTTGATTTTGTCGAAGCTTCTTTAGCATATAGGATCCCATTTGAAACTATGATCTTTCCTTAGCAAATGCATGAAAGGTTGGAATTTTTCAGCAAGCTGTGATATGAAGCGATGCACTGATTGAAGCTTTCCTTGTAGACTGCGTAGCTATCTGAGTGTCTTTGGCGGAGGAATTTCCATGATTGCTTTAACTTTTTTAAGATCTATCTCGATGCCACATCATGATACGATGAAGCCAAGGATCTTTCCTGATGTAACTTCAAAGACACATTTCTTTGGATTAAGCTTGAGACCATAATGTCAAAGTCGATCAAACACTACCTCTAGATCATTTAGGTGATCCATTATGTTTTGTGACTTAGCCAATATATCATCCACCTAACCTTCAAGGATCTTATGGATCATGTCATGAAAGATGACGGTCATGGCCCTCTGATATATTGCTGCAACGTTATTGAGCCCAAATGACATGATGTTGTAGTAGAAGGTAAACCATGGGGTTGTAAATGTTGTCTTATGTTGATCTTCTTCTGCTATATGGATCTGATTGTATCTTGAAAACCTATCCATGAGAGACAACATCTCATGTTTGACAGTGAGGTCCACTATCATGTTGATGTTAGGCAATGGAAAGTCATCTTTTGGACATGCTTTGTTTAGATCTCGGAAGCCGGTGCAAATTCTGATGGAGTTATCCGACTTAGAGACTAGGACCATATTTGAAATCCAGTCTGAGTAGTCTATCACTCCGATGATTCCAGCTGCCAAGAGCTTTTCAAGTTCTACTTTTTGTTATTTAGTTATTAGTTATAAAAAAATTAAAGCTCTCAATAAGAAACTAGTTATAACTTAATAAGAAACTGGTTGGGTTGAGTTAGAACTTTGTGTTAGGTGTTTGAGATAGGTTAGGTTAGGGGTTAAAGGGAATATTAATGAATTGAATTACATAAATAACATATTCATTCAATAATAGGGGAATAGGGTTTTAATCAATTATTAAACTTTTGGTTTCTTTTAATAATTAATTAGGACTATAGTCAATTAATTAAATTAATTAGGGCTAGGGGATGACATAGGTCAATTAGGAAATGCTTAATTACTTATTTGATATGTCCTAGAAGACACTAAATATGATTAAATTAGGTTAATCAGAATTAGGTGTCTACATTTTTCCCATCTTCGACATAGTGTTAGAATAACGCTATTTCGAAGATGTTTAAAACAATAGACGACATGAAGATGTGGACGTAGGTGTGTGTTGAAAATGTGACACACTTCTACGAGTCATTAATTTCTATGAGTCACTTGTTGGTGTAGAATTTCTGCAGAAAGCAAAGAATTTTGTAGTTTTATTGGACCCTCTTGTATTCTTCAAGTTTGTGGTTTTCTGCCTCAATGCTTTTAGTGATCTACTAATATTTCTTGGCCTCTTTGGTTATGGCCTTTTGTTCTCGGTAGATATGAGGCAAAGGAGTCTTCACTTTCTTGTGCAACTTCATTGCCTACTGTATGCACCTTAAAATATGGCTACTCTCCATGTTCACCAAATATGGCTAGTCTCCATGATCACCAAATATGCATTGCAAATGAGAATGAAAGCTATTCTATATGATAATAATGCATGAAAGGAAACTAGTCTATATGATAACAATGCATGAAAGCAAACTAATCTATATGATAACAATGCATGAAAGGAAATATGCAAGCTAATCTATGAAAGAAATATGAATCTAAATTAACATGAATCTACTCTAAATGGATTGTCATGAATGCATGAGAGAAGAAGACA
>MU225041.1:398290-414151 GCA_018584345.1 Thuja plicata | reverse complement strand
ACCTTCTCTCTCTCTCTCTCTCTCTCTCTCTCTCTCTCTCTCTCTCTCTCTCTCTCTCTCTTCTATAAATAGTATGCATTTTGGAGCACAAAAGAGCCTTCATCTCATATTAGAAAATACATTATTATGCTGCTAAGATTTAGATAGCTTCATTTTCATCTCATATTTCCATTACCATGCATTGTTATAATGTCCATTTTTAGACTGATATGCATTGCTCATTGAATAATAGCTTGTTTTAAATCAAATCTTTCATGCTAGGTTGTTTATGTCACTGGTATTTAGCATAAATCTGAGGGCTTTTATGTTATTTGCTACACTCATCCTAGTTGGAAAGCAATAAGTCTAAGTTATGGTTTATATGTTCATTAACCCTTGTTTTTCACTAACAGAATGACTTATTGAAGTGTTGTGTTGCAGATAACAGGTGCAAAAATATACACACACATTTATGGCGCCCACCGTGGGCAATATTTCCAACTTGGCTTAATTTTATTTCACTTTTTCACTAATTTGCATGCCCAGAATTCTATTACAGGCTCATTTTTTACCATTCTGGATCGCATCTGGGATACGTGCTCGCACCACAGCAAATGAGGCTCACATTTGGGATTTCCTAGATCATTTCTAGTTTAGGCTCACATCTAGGGAGCATAGTGTTGCATATGGTAAGAAAGGTTTCATACAGTATAATGTGTCACATTCAATGATTTTTTAGGCTCACATCTGGTTCAAAAGTTTGCACACTTCGTTTTCCTAACTCTAACATTTTGACAAGTTGTATTTTTGGTATCTTGCAGCCTAACAAGTGTTTGCAGGTTGTTCTTGAAGGTTTTCATGGGAGTTGAAATAAATAGATACTAACTTGGTTTTTCAGGTTGCCCAACCCCCATCTTGACCTCTATTTACTTGCTTTCAAAATTAAGATACATATTCCAATCTATCACTAAACTGACTAGGGGATTATGCTCTTTTCCTTTTAAGGAAAATCAGAAACTCACACATCGGTTTATGGGTTGAATAGAATTTGGAGGTAATTGAACAAGCAATCTCACAGTTTAATTTCATTTGGGATCAGTAAATGAACAACACAAATCACTAAAATCTTGTGGTTCAAAGAACAACTACATCGTATAATTTCTTTTGGAATCAGAAATTGGACAATCAAAGCACTAACTCTGTGGGATCAAAGAACAAGTTCAATCGTTTAATTCAATTTAGACCAGTAATTGGACAAGAAACTCATTAAATATTGTGGCTAATTAAACAAGGCAAAATTTCTTTTTAAAGAAATCCTATTTTTCTTAAATAGGAACAAACTAAATCAAGCTCAACATAGCTTGAAGGAATGAACGTTGCTTTGTGTGTTTTGGGAGAAAATGGTTTAGATTAGGAGAGTATGCTCTTGTTCTTTGGAAGAATCAGAAATCTAGACATCCAAAGCTCGCCAATCCTTGGTACATATACTTAAATAGTAGAGGGTCTGCTGGTTGAGGAAAAAATCTCTCAGGAATGTCCCAAGTAAGGACAGGTTTTATGCCAACCCTTCCAACTCACTATAAATAGTTTCTTCCTCGTAGGCTAAAGCCTTGAAAGATGGAGCCAGTTTTGTTCATGGAATTTTGACATCATTCCTTGAACATATCTGGGTATATGTAGAGCGGAGCCACTTGAATCTTGCTTGCAAGACTACATATATTCAAGTACTCATAGGGCTATACGCCTAAATTTTGCCTCGTGCAATTCTATGGGGGACAATTTCAAACGAATTGCCCATTAATCTACAACAACTTCAACTGAAAGAATTCCTAATTCACCCCCAAAAAGGTGATAATCTTTGTGCAAGGCAAAAAGTGATTGCCCCAAGACACTTGTCATATTGTGCCCTCACTTGCGTTTGGAGTTGGCTAATACAACATCATGACTGGAGCCATTTCGTGCTTGGTGATGGCTATATTCTGATTAGCATTTGAGTGTGTACCTGAGTCAATGAGCAAAGATTTTCATCCTCCACGTAAAGAATAGGAAAAGATGAGTGTTTGTTTCACCCTCCTAACAATGCAAAACTATTTTATGTGTTTAAAAGATCATTAAAAAGATAAGCTCCTCAAAACAATCAACAAGTTTCAAACCCTAGAGTACAAGTGTTTTTCACACATTACGACACCTCCTAACGCAATCTAGAAACAAGCAACTTCACGCACTTCAAAAATAAACTTTTCAGAACTGACCAAAATTGAGAAAAACATCATAAGATCGCATCCCAGATTTCCCAAATTGCATGTAGTATTTAGGATCGCATTTGGTATTCTGGCTTGCATTTGGTCAGCACATAGTCACATCCATATTCTAGGCTTGCATCTGGTGTCATTAGAGGCTCGCATTTGGGAGCTCATATTCAGGAGAGTGGGAATTTGCAAGATAAATTCTTAGAAAGTCTCAGTTGATTAGGATACCCTTTTGGCTCTTTAGCTAGTTCCTGTTGTCTTTTCCAGTCTCCCTGTTGAAATTTCAAGACTCTTTCGAAACACCTACCTTGCATATTTAGTCATTCTTTCACGATCGGTTCAATACATGTGGTCTACCCGCTTTCTACCAACAACTTGGTTCCCAGCTCACTATCAGGGCATTCTAACCCTCTGATGCTGGAATCATTTACATCCACCAACAACAAACAGTTACTTTTACCTAGACACACCCACTTGAACAATCTGAAACTCTCACTTGCACTATTGGGAAATGTTGACAAAGTTGAGAAACAACTTCATGGTTAACACAAGACACAAAAAGTACATGTCTAAAGGATCGAAAGTGCCTCCTAAAACACCACACTTTTAAGGAGAAACTTCTCATAGTTCCCTTCTCAATCTAGATTCCCCTCAAATAGATAGCAACACTCGCAGATGGAGTGAGGCTTTTGAGGAGTATAACGATGGAAAAAACCAAAAACCAAAAGATACGGATGAGGAGGAAGGGCCCAAATTTGAACATGGCCCATTCAGATCAGACAGTGAAGGGGAGATCCCTGAAGATGAGAACAAAAAACTCAAATAGAGTATACGATTCCATAAGATATTAGAACGGATAATTGATGACGATAAAGAAAAGTACTTCCTCCATCTAGCGTCCACAGGTTTCAAATTACCCAAGGATTATGATGTATAAAAAATCAATGAAAAGGAGGTACCAAATCCTATATCCATTCTCACCAAGCAACTCAATTCAATGCAAACAGAGCTCACAAACCTCAAACAGGAGAAAGAGAAGCCCAAAACAAAATACTCTTTGGACGCCATTTGTCCATTTCCTTTTGACAAGAGTATCACTATGGTCCCATTTCCTCGCAACGTGGCAAGGCCAAATTATGACAAGTACATGGGAGAAACTGACCCAAAAAACCATGTGAGGGAATTCTGTGCTCTTAGCATAGAATACATGCACGAACCTACATACCTCATGCGACTATTTCCAGGAAGTCTAGGAGGTAATGCGATGGAGTGGTTCTCAAAACTAAACCCTAAGGTCAAGACATTTGAGGAGTTGATCCAACGGTTCATTCAACATTACTCCTAAAACATCCAACATGATGTAACTATGATGGACCTATGTAACACCAAACAGTGAACTGGAGAATCATTTACACACTTCCTACAAAGATGGAGGAATATTTTTGCATGATATTCAAGGGCCATTCCTGAAACAGAGAAGATGGATATATTCGTTAATAATTTAGTACCTGAATTGAATTATGCATTGCAAAAGAAAGACTCTCTGAGCTTCGACATAATGATTTAAAATGCCCTCCGTATTGAGGAAGTCATGGTCAAAAGGGGAGAGATCACCCTTCAAAATGAAAACAAGACCAACAACTCCAATTCCAAGCCTAAATGGTGGAAAAAAAATAAAAATGTTGTTAATGATGGAGTGGTTGATGCCTCTAACATTAATCCTAAACCCGAGGTATTCAATCTAACTAATGGCATGGAAGCAAGCAAGGATGCTAAGGTAACAACTCCCATACCCAAAGCAAACAATGATAATAGCAAGGGTCAAACATGGACATCAAAACCCCAAAGAGCTTTCAATCCTTTGGGAGAGCCTCTTGTGACTGTTCTAAAAACACTATTGGATAACAAAGTTCTAACTATCCTATATTCCAAAACATGGGAACCAATGGTCAAACCCAGGTGATGGGATGATAACTCTTACTGTATCTTTCACAAAAACAAGGGACACAAGACTAATAATTGTCTCAAGCTTAAACATGTCATCCAAGACCTCATTGAAGGAGGTAAGATCAAAGTAGACGGACACACTACCAATGAGGATCACACAACATTTAACAAACCCTTTCCTAATTATGATCAAGGAGAAACATCTAAAGGGAAGAGTAATGAGGTAAACTACATCTATTCCAAAAATGATAATGTGATCAATATGTTGGACATTAAAACCAAATCCATCAATGTGGTCACAATCAAAGGTGTCTCACTCCACTCAAATTTTTCTAACATAGAGCCAAGAATAGGTTACAATCAAAGGACCTCCAAAAATGACATCAACATCTAAGGTTCCTATTGTAACTATTCCTAAACCAGCAACAAAACATGTGGTTACTATTCCTGGAGCAAAATATGACTTGGTAGACCAATTGCAATGGACCTCTGCCAAAATTTTCATTTTTGAGTTGCTCAAAATATCCAGAGTACATAGGGAAGTCCTAGAACAAGCTCTACATGCTACTAACATCCCAAAGGATATCGATATAGACAAATTCCAAGTGATGGTCAATCACATCTCAGCACCACACTACCTCTCCTTTTCTGAAGAGGATGACAAATCATTGACACATCCACATAATCAACCCCTCCATATTGAAGTCCTTATTCATAAATCCCATGTTAGACATGTGTTGATAGATGGAGGTGCAGGATTGAATATCTGTACACTGGATCTAATCAAGAGATTGGGTCTATGAGAATAAACAATTGACTCTAGAAGCAAGATAACCATCAAAGATTATGATGAGGAAGAAAGATCCTCCAGAGGTCTTATTGTTCTACCTATCAGAGTCAGGCCGATTGAGAGGAATGTCATATGTCAAGTTCTGGATCTACCATTGGCCTACAATATCCTACTAGGGAGACCATGGATTCATGAGATGCAAGCTATACCGTCCACTTACCACCAATGCATAAAATTCCCACATAATGGTGTGGAAGTGACGATTCCTGCAGACGCTAACTACACTTGCAAAAATATCAAAGAAGGTAGCATGATCCCACACAAAAAAGAGGCTACGGATGTAGTTTCTCCTGAAACTACCAAGGACATGGTTATGAAGGGTTTTAGCAAAACCTTTAAACTTGAAGAAATAGGTATGAGAGAGTACAAGCTGGACCTAACTCCCTCACTGACAGAACTTCCGGTGTCACCAAGATCCTATGGAAAACCTTCATCAACATTCACACCTACAACTTCCATGGAACTAGAAGTACACAAAGCAACTGGCATGGTAAAAGCATCCACATCTTCTTCAGATAACACAGAAGAATAGGCAATCTTAGACTGGCTTTACAAAGGAGAATTGGTGGAATCTGAGGTCAAACATGTGAAGATATCCCCAGAATAGTATGGAAAGGGATATGATTTCCTCACACAAATGGGTTACAAAGGAAAGGGACCTCTAAATGACATAGGGTGAGGGCTTATTGAACCTATATCCATGGAGTTCTAGAATACCAGAGATAAAACATGACTGGGTTTTAATACTAAAACTGATAAACCCACTCCAAAAGAGAGTCCACACTCAGATAAAGGGAGTGATGAAACATATGAACTAGAGCAGTGGTCCTATGAGAGATTGTTACATGTTGGCACACAAGACCCCAACTACCAAGGAGAACGCTATGTAACTAGCTTTGAGGTACCACAAGATCTTCACACCCCTTTACTAGCACAACCTCCCATTCAAGAGGTAGGAAACACCATAGAAACAATTAATCAAGAGACACCCAGGTAATAGAATTTACATCCTAACTGGGGGCAATTGGTCACAATTTAACATGTCCTTGATCTACCCCACTTTGATCTACAAGTAGCTAACCAAGTACATCAGATAACCATTGCTAAATACTTAAACAGATCTGATGATGATGTCACAAACTCTCATGACTATGAATGGGAAGAGCTATATGTCGCCATTAAAGATATTGGAATAGATATAATTCACATGTCTGCGGCTCCCTCAACTCATCATAAACAATCTAACACTCCTCCCAATGACACTGATCCTTCTGAAGTAGAAGAGTTCCTTCCCCCGATCATTGATGGAGACACTGGTGAATATATAAGTCTAGAAGAATTTCACAGACTACAAGCAAGAAGCCTTCTTTGATGAAGAGATGATGATGAGATTTCTACTGATGAGTCACTAGATTTTGGTCCACATATGACTAACAATGACCCTTTTAATGACGATCTCACTCTTATTGATCTAAATATCAAAGGAATTAACTTAATAAATCATGTCATGTCGGTTAATGGTCTTGATGCTAACACGATGCTGTCCTTTCCCGAGACTGACTCCCTAACATTGGTACTTCCTGACCTAATTGATTGGACTAAAATAGATCCTACCCCTATCCTAAACTTTTCTAATGACCACACCCTATCTTGTTATCTCAATTCTTGTGAACGTTACCCTTCTTCCACCAATGCAAGGAGTGAGAACATGTCATGGGAGGATATCAGGTTTCTTAGTCAAAAACTGAAAAAGAAAAAGAAAAAGTGGACTGATGGTGAAAACCACTCTATGGCAGTATTAGATCCCAAAATAGTAAAGAAAAAATATGTATCCAATGGTGAAAACCTCTCCGAGGTGCCAAAGGATGAGACTCTTGATGTCCTCCCCGAACACTTTCAGAAAAGGTCTTTAGTACTAATTGAACCAACACAACTAGTAAATTTGGGCACTGTTGAAAATCCTCAAATAGTCCACCTTGCACAATCTTTACCAGAAGAGGAGAAGACAAAGTTCATAGAGTTCCTAAAGGAGAAGAAGATTAACTTTGCATGGTCCTATACTGATATGCCAGGGATAAATCCTAATCTAATTATGCACCACTTATCTATAGCTCCCGAGATCAAGCCCGTAAAGAAAAAACTTAGAAAGATGCATCCTCATGTTGCATTATTGGTAAAAGTAGAGCTAGAGAATTTGTTGAAAGATGGGTTTATCTGAGTCATTGCCTATGCAGGATGGATCTCTAATGTGGTCCCCATGTCTAAATCTGACAAATCTATCAGGATCTATATGAACTTTAGAGACTTGAACAAAGCATGTCCAAAAGATGACTTCCCTCTACCTAACATAAACAAGATCATAGATCTTATAGCAGGCTTCTAGATGTATTCATTAATGGATGGATTCTCAGGCTATTATCAAATCAAGATCGCCCCTGAGGATCAAGAGCAAATGACATTTACATGCGCATGGGGCACCTTTTGCTGGAATGTCATGCCTTTCGGGTTAAAGAATGCCAACACAACATATCAAAGAGCCATGACAACAATATTCCATGACATGATGCACAAGAACATGGAGGACTACGTGGATGACACATTGGCTAAATCCAAAGAAAGAGGTACTCATTTACTGACCTAAGAAAAATATTAGATCGAATAGAGCAGTTTCAACTCATGCTCAACCCAAAGAAATATGCCTTTGGGGTCTAATCAGGGAACCTCCTAGGGTTCGTTGTTTCAGCAAAGGGAATTGAGGTAGACCCTGCTAAAGTTAAGGCTATACTAGAGATGGCTCCTCCATGTAACATTAGTCAAATGAGGACGCTACAAGGAAGACTTCATTCCATCAGGAGATTCATGTCCCAACTTGCAGATAGGGCCCAACCCTTCACTAAGTTACTACATAAAGGGGTTACCTTCAAATGGGATGAACACTACGAAGCAAACTTCAGAGAATTGAAGGGATACCTAGCTAATCCTCCTATTCTTATGGCACCTATTCATGGAAAGCCCCTACTCCTATACATTTCATCTACAGCTACATCCCTAGGAGTATTACTGGCACAAGAGGATGAAACCAAAAAAGAAAGAGCTATCTACTATATTAGTAGAACACTGGTCGCTTATGAGCTTAATTATAGCATTATTGAGAAAGCATGCTTAACAGTCATCTTCACATCACAGAAATTAAGGCACTACATGCTATCTCATACAATAAATCTCATCGCTAAGATTGATCCTCTAAAGTACCGCTTGAACAAAACAACATTAACAGGACGTTTGGAAAAATGGGTCCTTATTCTAAGTGAGTTTGACATTGAATATGTAGAACGGAGAGCTATCAAAGGATAGGTCCTTGCAGATCAATTGGATGATTCACCACTCCAGGATGATGAACCTTTACTCATTGAATTCCCTAATGAAACAATCATGCATCTAACTAAATATCCATGGAAGATGTACTTTGATGGTTTATTCACTCAACAAGGATCCAGATCAGGGGTTCTATTCATAACTCCTCAAGGTTACAAGATTCCCAAATCTTACAAATTGATGTTTCCATGCACCAACAATATTTTAGAATATGAAGCATTGGTAAACGGCCTTAAGCTAGCTATGGAGTGGAAGATCATAGAGTTACATGTATATGGTGACTCCCAACTAATTATCAATCAAGTCAATGGGGAGTATCAAACGAAAGATGAGAAGTTGATGCCCTACAAGCAACTAGTTGATGACCTAAAGAAATACTTTGTCTTCGTCACCTTCCAACAGATACCAAGATTAGAGAACAAAGCTGCAAACGCTATGGCTACCTTGGCATCCATGTTACAACTAGAAGAACATCAGTTCCGCTATGACTTCTTGGTGGAAGAACTATCCTATCCTACCTTTGATATCCTTGAATACCAGGTAATATGTGCTTTGAACAACCTAGACCAATCTCGGTATGCCAATATCATTGCTTACCTTTCTGAACAAACCATCCCTAAAAATCTATCCAGAAATGAGAAAAGATCCCTTATTAGGACAACATCATGTTACGTCCTCATAACTAACAACCTATATCAACACGGTCTCGATGGTACACTTCTTAGGTGTTTAGAACTTGAAGAGTCCAATCTAGCATTAAAAGAAGTCCATGAAGGTGTGTGTGGATCACACTTGAACGACTTTTCATTAGTCAAGAAGCTGCTCAGAGTAGGCTATTATTGGCCTACCATGGAGAGAGATGCTATTTAGTTTTCAAGAGCATGTATTAAATGCCAGACACATGGAAATCTTATCCATGCTCCTACCAGAGAACTTATACCTTTCATAACACATTGGCCATTTCAGCAATGGGCCTTTGACTTGGTTGGACAAATATATCCCAACTCTTCAAATGGACACAAGTTCATCATTACGACCACTGAGTATTTCACAAAGTGGGTCGAGGCCGTGCCGCTGATCAAAGCCACTGACAAACAGGTGGCTATGTTCATTCTAAACTACATTATTTATAGATATGGGATACCTTCTTCAATTGTAATAGACAATGGGGGCCAATTTAAAAATCAAGACTTTAATGACCTTTGTGAACAGTTCCATATCACTCAACATTGCTCCTCAATCTATTATCCTCAAGGTAATGGACAGGCTGAGGCATCCAACAAGAATATCCTCAAGATCCTACACTGAACTGTAAGTCTGGCAGAGACTAGCATCTACAACTAAATCTAGTACTATGGGCCTAAAAAACAAGCATCTGAACACCAACTAGAGCCACACCATTTTCTCTAGTCCATGGCGCTGAAGTAGTACTACCCATTGAGGTTGAAATCCCATCTTTGCGGATATCTTTACAAGGTCTTATTACTGATGAGAACTACCGCATAGATATGGTGAATTCTCTAGACCTACTAGATGAGCACGGACAACAAGCATTAGATCACCTCAAAGTGTACCAAGCACATATGTCCAAAGGTTACAATAAGAAGGTCAAACCATGCAAATTTGAAGTGGGAGATCTCATCCTAAAGGAGAATCCTAAGAACCAGCCAAACAGGGAGCAGAAAGGAAAATTTGAACCTAACTGGCTGGGACCTTATGTTATCACTGCCACTTTTGGGACTATAGCTTATCAACTGGCTACACCTAAGGGAGACATTCTTCTAGATCCTATCAATACTCTACATTTGAAGCGGTTCTATACTTCATGTTTGGCTAGCAAAGCCTGTACAACAAAAAGTTCTTGCAAAATACCAAAAACATTTAGAAAATTGATCCTGAAGAAATCTAAAAATAGTGGAAAAGGTCCTATAAAAAGGGTATCCTTGGTGAAAACCTGGTAAACAGGCACCTTGATACTACAAAAACATTCAAAAAAGGCAAAATCAGCAAAAAAATTGAAAAAGAGAAAAGTGCCTTGATGAGCACCTGGTAAAACATGCATCTTGGTAGAAAAAAAAAAGAGAAAGAAAAAAATCTTGCCAAGTGGTGAAAACCTGGCAATCAGGCATCACTTGTGTTCTGTACTCCATCTATCGATGCACTACTAATACTAGGCCTTCATAATATTACTTGTGCTCATACGCTGACTTCATTTTCCTACATGACTATCTCAGCCGCGCTTAGGATTTGTCTACATTTACGTCTTAGGAATAAGTCATTCTACACTGGGGGCATCTTTTCTAGTATGGTAGGTTATGGTTGCTAGGTTTCTCTAAGATGGTTTGCCTCATGAACACAATGTTTCTTGATACATGCAAAATAATGTCACTTTTCAAAACAAGGGCGTGTCTTTTCAACATCCCGTATCTAGACATGACATTTACATTAATGGAGTTCCTACAAGGCTATGTTGGATCACAAACATGAATGGATTATCCTATCAATGCACATACATGGAACACCATATCGCTTGTATTCCAATTTTTTGATTGATGAATCTTTACTGTGTTTGGAATATGAATGAACAAAGTACTACTTAAACACACAGTTTTCTGTTTGGTTGATTATGATTCTTTGGATGTTCTGATGATGTTTTCAACCAGGGGAATCTAAATAATTATAAATTTTATTTGATTGATTCTCAATTAATGATTTATTATGTCTTCTTAGTTACTCAATGACATCTGTGCAAAGACAAAGAGTCACAAGGATAGGGGGGATAATGTTTTCTTGAATTTCTGCGTATGGTGATTGTTCCAAATGATCCTATAAATTTCACCTAACTTGGATGTTTATGGTAAGAGCTGCTACTATGGGTGGATAGCCGCATATATCTCGATCTTCGTTATGTGTAAACTACGGTACTGAGGTTGGAACAATTTTCCTTTTCTATTTTTGGGTCTAGATTCTCACTAAGGTATACGAATCATAATGTACCCAAGGATATGAATTTTCAAGGTCATTGCAGGTCCAATATCTTGCCTTAATTAGAATCTAGTATATTAAAAGGAAGGTGACTATTTTGTTATCCTAGCTCCTATGCCTTGATGCCTAACATCTATTTCTGACATTTCAATAAAACATAGTATTTATATTATCATAATATCAATGGGTATTAGTGATGGTTGTACTATCAGGTAATTTTTGTTCCAACAGAGTGCCCAATGATGATAAAAAGCTACACATTTGCATACCAGTGACAAAGTCCTAAGAGTCTGCATATCATTACATTTTGATAAATTGCATGGCATATAAACAAGAAAGGATAAACATTAAAGACTTTTTGTGCTAAAAAATGCTTTCTATCTTCTTCTAAACATCAAGTTAATTCCAAACATCCATATTACTGATATATCTATTGTTTAAAATCCATAGCATACATTTTGCATTCATGAAAAGAAGCAACAGGAAAATACAAAAATAAAGCATCCATGTATTGCATTTTTACTTTTTCATCCTAAAGTGCATCCATACATCTATTTTGCATAAGAGAAAGTCAAAAGAAACATACATTTGAATTTTCACATGCGTATCATTTAAAACATATTTATATCAGTAATCAAATCAAATCAAAATGATGTCTAAATCTAACTCATCAATAGACCAAGATATCATCACATGTGCAAAATACATCTACCACATCTATCAAAGAAAAGGGAACTCATGAAACATGTCAGAATCAGGAAGCTGCATCAGATATATATATCCCAACATGGCACAGATCAAAATATGGAACAATATGCATAAAGAGTATCAGAGTATCAGTGAGGCCGAATGAATCAGATATACATGTATGAATGTCATATACAAAAGCGGATCTCAGAAGGATCCAGATATACAAAAAAGTGGATCTTAGCAGGATCCAAATATACAAATGTAATCTCAAGGTACACATGTCATATAGATGGTACAAAATATCAACTCTGCCCCACCCGCTCTCCCTGTTCAAGAGGAGGAGGAGGTGGTACAAAAGGAACTACTGGAGGTGGCATGGCCCCCTTTGACTATTGAGCCAATCGTGAAAAGGAAGGTGCTCTCTGGCCCTCCGACACTGTTGCATGATATAGGGCATAGTAATATAAGGCCCTCTGCCCCTAGTGAACTATCATCCAGACATGTGTATCTCTCTCTACCTTGAGCATCTCGCCCTATCTATCTCTCTCTTCTCTCATCCGCTCAAGCTGTGTATCCCTATTTGCTAATAAGGCATCGATCGTGGTGACTTAGGCCTTTAATGTAGTAATCCTAGCTCAGAGTTGCTCTCTCTCCCACTCACATCTAGAAAGAGGATCTTCATCTCTACCTATATCTTGATCCTGAGGCCTGCCCTGTCCTCTATCTGGTGGTCTATCCTGTGATCCATGTAGCCTCTTTCACTTCTTATCTCCTATAAGCAATGGACTAGTATCTCTCTGAGGGTTTACAAATATAAACCTCTAGCGCATCCCACTACCACTAGCACCACCTATATCGACAGCCTCACCACCACCACCCCTATCATCTCCATCATGATCATTATCAGGAGGAGGATGCCTACCATCTCTACCATCCCTGCCACCATGATGACCTCCATGTCTGCTAGGAGCCCTATCTCTCTGTGCTCCTCCCCTACCTCTGATAGGTTGATCATCGGGATCAAATTCTAATGGCTCCTCTATGCAAGGAATGATCTCCTCAAGCAAAGTGAAATACAAAAAGGATACTGAATCATATCTGCCGCATATCCGCCAGAGACACCTGCATTAGCAACATCAGGGCAGATATCCCAGTCTACTTTGACCATATCACAGATCTCCTAGTGTGCTATCTCATATTGTAACTATGCTCCCCATAAAGGTGTCTCATCTCTGGTCCAGGCATATACAGTGATGTCCTCTGTCCTACACTAGCGATCACAAACCGCTCTACCACATATCTGGTCCTGCCAATGAGATATCAGCTCTGACATAGATACAGTACCTATCATGTGTCTAAGGTCCACTCCTCACAATCTAAATATGGTCGCCAAATGACCTCTGTCATATCATCAAAAAGGCGGTGCCAATACTCAACCTTGCCCAGATGGGGCTGCTGAATCAAGCCTGCATACATATAAACATACGGTTGCTCCGGTGCCCTCTATCTATCTACAATTGGTCCTGTCACAAGGATGTGCTCCCAAGCCCAGATCTGAAGAATAAGGATCCCAATAGTCATACTCCATGTATAATGGTATACTATCTCATGAAGCTCTCTGTACCTATGGGCTAAAATATAGCTGCCCCAGGCAAATTGCCGTCTGTGGGTAACCATCTTCTCTACCATATCTACCCAGCCAACCATGAATCCATGCTGACCCATGTCTAGCATTAGGATGCCGCCTACTAGACCTGCTAAGTATATAGATAAATGATCGTAATGATCGACCATATAATCCCATGACATATATCTTAGGTCGATAGTGTCATCCTGGAAATATCTATGGGCAACACCAATCACCACGACTGCCATCGACTCAAATCACACCTCATGCCTGATCATCGACACCCAAAGTATCCGCCAGACATCCTCAGGAGTCACTGTATTCTCACTAGTTAATAAATGAAAGGTATTGTGCTCTGAGTGCCATCTCTTAGCAAGAGTAGTCAACAACCCACGGTTTACCCCGATCTTAGGTAAACCCATCAATGAACACAATCCACATTAGATCATAGTAGTCTACTCATCATCCGACAACAGTCTAGACAATGCAAGCACACGACTAGGGTAAGTGCTGCGGAATGCGACTACCTCAAACTGGGTCTGTTTTGACAAAAATGACAATGCATCAGTATCCTATCTACAACAAAGGGGTAGACTCCTAATCAGCTAAATAATTCCAAATTTGCAACACACAGACATGTCCAAAAGATTAAATTTCTAAGTCTCCTAACCAGATGTGATTTTGAAACAGAAGGGTGCAATTCAATTTACCAGATACGATCCTGGAAATATAGGATGCGATGGTGTTTACAGGGTGCGATCCCCAAAATATGGGATGTGACCCTAAATATAGGGTACAGGCCTAAACTAATAGGGTACGACACACTGATGACTTTCAACCCAAAAAAAAGACAAAAACAATGAAAACAAATGCGATCCAGAGTATCCTGGATGTGACGCAAGAATCTAGAAAAACCGGTTGCGATTCGGGAAATACTAGATACGACATAGGATTTACAGGTTGCGATCCAAAATACTGGATGTGATTCAAAATTCAAAAGGCCATAACTACTACAAAAATGCATAAAATTGAAATTTGCAAAATTCACAAGCTAGTTTTTCGAGCACTTACCGGCGGTGGGTAGTCGGCTAGGCACTGATGTCGCTAACTCATCTCAAAATGATGCTTCCTCATAGGGACTACCATCTTCTCTACAGAGCTCTCTGAATTAATATGGATGAAAGTGAAAATGAATAGTAAAATGGTAAATTTTGAGGCTTATATTGGTCTTTTGAGCCATTTAGGAGTTCTGAAACTCCTCCCAGACATTTACAATTATATTTTTGTTCTCTTTTTGATCAATTAGGAACAAAATTGAAGGCGCCTACAATGTTTTCAGCAGCATAGTACCAATCTTATGACACTTTCAAAAACTACAGATTTGCTTCATTCATTCCAAGAATCTATCCAAATGTACATTTTATCATAAATCTTGGTCTGACATCATTTTATCCATCTCACCACTCATATTTTCACATAATTAACTTGATAATCGTGTGTTTATTTTTAAACACACCTTTTTTTCTGACTTCTTCTATTCCATTCTTTCTTAAACCACTTCCTGCAAGTGATATATCATTTCAAACTGAGGGATTTTATTCTTTTCCTTTGATTTTGTTCCCGAGGGGGTATGATCACACTATCATCAATTAAATTTTTGCTCAAAACAACATTAAAGTGACTTTGTTATCAAACAAATTAGGGGCATAACAATTTCCTTGACTAAATTCAGAACTGTTGGATAGAAAGCTTTGGTTCTCATGAGATGGATATCTTGTGTTTCCTCATTTTAAAAGATTCTTATTAAGCTCCTAGCAACTTTATACTAGCTTTTGGATGACAATCAAGTTCGAAATTAGTATTATCAATCTTTGGATGACAACCAAGTTCAGAATTGGTATCTTTAGAATATTTTTATTGATCTTTGGATGAAAATCAAGTTCAAAATCAATTTCTATCAGTTTAGCTCAATCAAGTGCGAGACTAATCTCATCAAAATTTTATTCGATAGCCAAGAATGAAATTCTCAATCTTTCTGAAGTCAAAATCAAAAACTTTCTTTGAATCAATGCGCTGCTTGCACATCAATTCAAAGAGGGGAAAATGTAACCACCTAAATTTGGTCTGTTCCAACTATGGACCCTATTTTCCCTAAGTGT
>MU225041.1:375539-390348 GCA_018584345.1 Thuja plicata | reverse complement strand
GCCTTGGGAATGCTTAAGCATGGACTTTGTAGTTGGGTTACCCAAGACAAGACAAGGTATGGATAGTGTTTATGTAGTTGTGGACAGATTTAGTAAAATGGCTCACTTTGTGCCATGTAAGACTACATATGATGCAAGTCAAATAGCATCTCTATTCTTTAAAGAGATAGTGAGAATCCATGGATTGCCTATTAGCATTGTTTCAGACAGAGACACAAAGTTAATGAGTCATTTTTGGAAGACTCTTTGGCAAAGATTGGGCACCAAATTATCCTTTGGGTTAGCCTACCATCTCCAAACTGATGGTCAAACTGAGGTTGTTAATAGGAGCCTTGGAAACCTTCTAAGATTCTTGACTAAAAAGTATGGATAGCAATGGGATCAGTTGATTGGGCAAGCTGAATATGCCTATAATGAAACCTTGAATAGATCCACAGGGAAGAGTCCATTTGAGATAGTTTATGGACTACATCCAAGGGGTTTCTATGAGTTGAGAGATCTAAAAGAAGGAGTCAAAGAAAGTGGATATGAAGATGTTTTTGCATTTTCTATGAAAGAGGTTCATGAAATAGTGAGGAAGACATTAGTGGACAACACCAACAAACACAAAGAAAAGGTGGATGAAGGTAGAAGGATAATTGAGTTCAATATTTGTGATCTTGTCATGGTGCATCTAAACAAATCTAGATAGCAAAAAGGAGTCCCTCACAATCTACAAATGAGGAGGATAGGACCCTGTCCTATATTGGAAAGCTATGGTGACAATGCTTACAAAGTAGACCTACTGGATGATAGTGGACTTTAAATGATTTCAATGTTGCAGACCTTGTCCATTATAAAGGGCATCAATAAGACATGGACCAGATCATACATGAAGTGATTAGGGATGTAGAAGACTTACAACTCCCTACTGCTGCAAATACAGGACCAGACAGTGTACTAGACACTAGAGTCTACAAAAAGACTAGACTCAAGGAGTATAAAGAACACCTCATTCAGAGGTATGGGAAGAGTGAAAGAATTGATCAAACTCAATTTTGCACAACCCAAGAAGAACCTGTTAGCCAATAACCTGTTACAAGAAAAGAAGAAAATGGAGACAGAAGGAAAATGCTCTCAGAATGTAAAAAATGCATAAGAGATTAACAAAAAAGTACAAAGCTCAACCTTATAAAAGGTGAGAAAGAAACCCTAAAGGAAAACTAGGTTGCACATTATTAATTAATAATTAATTAATAATGTACCTAAGTGAAGCTTAAGTAACTAGAGTAATATAAACTTATATAATTTAATCGATATGATTTAATTAATAAGTATAAAGTAATAATACTCTAACAGAACATACCTATCCAACACATTTGGGTAGACACTAATGAGATTCCCATAGTGAGTACTATCGAAACATTCATCAATCATCCAGTGCATGTTCACATGGTAAGATCCATGAGTGGATGCAACATCAATCAGGTACTCACAAATATTCAGCAACAAGGAATCCAATTCCCACCTTGGATTATACCCACGCTTATCACACAACCTATGGGAATTTCAGGAACAAGTCCTAATACCATCTAAAATGAAGTTGTTGATCCCCTTCAGTAAGCTTTACAGGTGGGATCTCTTATCTCACACATGGTACAACCTTCCATCCCACCTTCCATAGTGCACACGATACCTCCATATACCTCATTCACAGTCATGGGAGCCCTGCCTTCTAATCCACCATAAGCAGCACAAGCAATACATCCCATCACTATGCAAGCACCTGTACCTCTTCAAACCATAGTTGCTCCACTTTCCCAACCAATCCCAATATTTTTCACACAATTCCCACCACCAGTAGTCAACACTCAACAAACCAACATTCAACCCATCTCCACTCAGCCTATTCAAAATGCAACAACCAATTTGCAACATCAAAACACCAAAATTTCCATGCTTGTTCCACCCTTTTCCTCCATAGTAGCAAGCACACTTCACCAGAGGAATGCCACCTACCAATGATTATAACCAACCCTTATTGCCACAAGGGCCCACTTTCCCCGCTCCACCAGCAACACACTCACAACATATGCCAACAATTATTTCACAAGCACAATCCAACACAAATCCTCCACCACCACTTCCTCAAAGTAGTCAAACTGCACAAGCATCCATTTGGAATAACTACCAAGCTGCCATGCAAGCTTTGGCCATCCCTGCACAACAGCAGACCACCAATCCATTTACATCCTATGCACAACAACCACAATTCAATCCCTTTACCCCAGCACAAATTCATATCCCCCCAATCCTACAACAACAACCAATCCAACAACAACAAATTATCACACAGCAACAACCTATTCAAAAACAATAAATAATCCAACAACAACAACCTCTTTAGCAACAACAACCCCAGAAATCCCAGCCATAAAGCACAAACCCCTTTGCTTCTCAAACACAGCCATAGTACAACCCTTTCATCGCAACACCACCTCATATTCAACCTACCCAACAATCACAACCATCAATGCAAATCCCAATCCTCTCATCACACAGGTACTACAACAAATCACAAATTCTTTTATAAATATGTAATCTGCCGCCCAATCTACCCAGCAGTAGCAACCTAGCTATGCCAACTATCTGGCTATGCTATCTTCCACTGCATCACAAGTAGTCCCTCTACTACAACAAACCAATATTCCCATCAATACCAACTACTTCATTCCACCTACTAGGGGCATTCCACCTCAGAACACCTATCCACCATCCTTTAGCACAATGGCACCACCACCCAATGAAAGTGCATAGGCACCTCAACTCACTTATCCAACACCTCAGTAGATACAAGCCTACTTCCAGAAGATACAACAACAACATCAAGCATTGCCACCTCCTCCACCACAATATTCCCCTCAGCTGCAGTTCCCATCACCCCAACAACCTATCTAAGTTGACCAAACACTGGAATACCCTCTATATTCCCCAGCTCCATTCGACCCCTATCTCATAAGCGAGATCAACATGTCAGAAAATAACAATCCCTCACCAGCCAATCAAGAGTGGGAAGAAATGAAGAATGCTCTAAAATAGATGCATGCTGGAAATGAAGCAAAAGCCTTCAAATTTGAGGAGGTATGTCCTTACCCATTTGATAGATCTATCACTTCCATACCCTTCCCCAAGGACTTTGAAACACCCAAGTTTGACAAATATCGGGGGAAGGGAGATCTTGTGAGCCACGTAAAAGAATTCTACATGGCATGCCAAGAAGTGGCCTATAGCAATAACTTCATCATGAGGCTGTTCCCAAAAAGCTTAGGAGGGAACACTCTTGAGTGGTTCTACAAGATTCCCTATGACATAATCTCTACTTTCACTGAACTATTAGAGAATTTTGTGGCCCAATACACACACAATGTTGAGAGTGAACTCGCCCTGCTCGATTTATGTAGTTTCAAACAGAAGGGAGGAGAGAGCTTGGCAGATTACCTTCAGCACTGGAAAGGACTTACTATAATATTTTCTTATCAATCCCCTGAGAAACATTTCATAAAGATCTTTATTAACAATTTTCATCCCAAGCTTGCCTATCATATGTGCATGCATTGTATACGAACTTATCAGGACATCAGATTCAAAGGCATGGATCTTGAAAGAGGTCTTATAGAAGATGGTGCCATAAAGCACTATAAAGAATCAACACCGGACATAGGAAACAATGATCACTCCAGATATTGGAACAAAAATAAGAATTTTGTAACTGATGGAGCCACTGACACTAAGCATGTCCAGATTGTTGTGGCAGGTCCTCAAGCATCTGCTCCCACATACCAACAACCACAGCCCTATTAGCAGAATTCCCCAGCACAGGCATACCAATAACCACTGCACTATCAACAAAATTCCTCAGCATAGACCTATTAGAAACCACAGTATCAACAAGTTCCACCTCCCCTAGCATATCAAGAAACAACCCAACACCATGCCGCATAATAGAAAACCATACGCCCCCAACAAGCTAACCAACCCAATTATCAACATAATCCCCAACATTTCTAGAATCAGACCAATGCAATATCAATCTAGGAGGGACAAAGCACACCAAGAAGAGATCAAAATGCACCTAAGTGCACATTCACCCCTTTGGGCGAACCCATCGATGTAATTTTGTGAAGAATGGCAGCAGCAAACCTAGTAGTATATCCTCCACCAACACAGCCTTTTGAGGACTCTTCTCCAAAACCACAATGGTTCAATGCCAACAAATATTGTGACTACCACCAGGACACACCATGATCAAGTGCATGAAGTTAAAGAACTACATATAATACCTAATTGATTGCAAGGATATTGAAGTAGATTCTATAAACAAAACCTCACCCAATAGCAATCTAAAATCCACCAAAATGCATTCCCAAACCATGACAATAACATGGGACCTACCAACGCACACATTGATTCAACATCCAATCAGAACAAAGGCAAAAAAAGAACTCATACCAGTAATAACACCACTGCTCATGTTGAGTATGGTAGCCTCATTGGTTGTATATCCCAAGTCGAGCCATCTGTCAATGTCATTCATGTGAAAGGTGTCGATACAAATTGTGTTGTTACCACATGTCACAGACGCATCACTGTTGTAGGTGCTAGTACTGCCTCATCCTCTGGGGTACAATATAAATTATTGGAACATTTAGGGAATACACCCGCCCAAATATCTAATTTGGATCTCTTGTGCACATCACCCGACCATCAAGAGATCTTGAATAAAGCTTTGCAAGAGTCACATGTTCCCAACAACATAGATCCCGGTCAGTTTCAAAACCTTGTGGGTTACTTATCCACATCTTATGCTATATCTTTTAAAGCCTCTGACATGGCAGATGTTGAGCCTGATCATACCCTCTCTCTTCGCATTATCATCATGGTCTGAAAATTTGTTGTTAAGCGAGTCATGATAGATAATGGTTCGATCTTGAATCTATGTACTTTAAAATTTGTAAAGCAACTGGGATATACTGAAGCTGATATCATGAATGATGTCATCACAATAAAGGCCTATGACAATCTAGAATGAACATCAGAAGGTACAATCTCCTTGCTCATTCAACTATGTTTGACGGTGCAAGAGATAATTTTCCATGTGGTCGATCCTGACCTCCCATATAACATACTCCTTGGATGCCCATGGATTCACTCTATGTATGCCATCCCTTCCACCTATCATTAGTGTATCAAGTTTCCACACAATGGAGTTGAGATCACTATCCATGTAGATCCCAAGCCCTTCACATATAGCCATGCATTGGAAGCCTCCCATCTAGATTCAAATCATTGTCCCGGTATTGACATTGGTACATCTATCACCAGTTCATCCAAAACCCTTATAGATCCAAACACCATCCTTGCATCCACTCTATCCACTATCAAGATTGAACCCCAAGGTTGTGGATAATATAGTTTAACTGATGCCTTCATTATTGGATCCCTTCCAGTTGATCCACATACACATGGTCGTCCATCCAGTTACATTGAGCAAAAGACACCTGAACCAACACAATTGGGTCCTACCACCTTTCTTTCTCATGGCATTCTGAATAGCTAGGAAATGGCACCTGATATCAATAAATGGATCTACAAAGATCTCACACCTCCTGATAGTAGCCTCCTGAATCATTTCAAAGGCAAATATCCCTCCACCCATAAACTGGTCATTGAAAAGTGGAAGTATCAAGGAGGCGGACTAGGTCCAAAAGAAAAAGGCATGAGAGTGCCTATTAAGACCACTAAGCTACAAAGACACATTGGTATAGGCTTTGAACACAATACATCTAGCATTGGTCATAACATGACCGGGGGCACTAATGAAACCAGTCTAACCTATCACATTCCCCTGGGTAACATATGTAAATTCAAAAACATCCCGGAAGAGAAAATTGTGAGAGCTTATGATGATATTAATGATGACATCTTCCTTAGTAACTCTATCCTTTGCCAATTATCCCTCCATTTCATTTACCTTCCACTCATCCATCCCGAGCTCATTAACTAGGACCAACCAAGCATCGTCCCGATCGACAAGTTCGAAAGCATGGCCGTGCTCCTAAACTTCATGGGAGCTACAGATCAACAACCAGATTGGGGTCAGACTTCCACACATGTATACAACTTGAACCAGAAATCATACTTTGGGGGAGAGGAGGACTCTAGCCACAAAATTGAAAAGCAAAGTAAAAAAGAAAAAAATGTATCTCTTAGTGAAAACCCTTTTGGGGCACTATTAGATCAGAAAAAAGCAAAAATAAATGGTGTATCTCCTGGTGAAAACCTTTCTAAGGTGCCAAGAGATGGAGATTATCTTCTCCCTATCATCCATGATTACAGGTTAGAACAATCTTCAATTCTCATCAAGGAAACCAAACCTATTAATTTGGGAACAGAGGACCAGCCTCGACTCACTCACATTGCAACATCCTTGACAGAAGCAGAGGAAATGGCTTTCATAGCTCTTTTAAGAGAATACTCTCACATGCATGGATTGGATCTAGAAATTTTAGTACATCATCTATCCATGGATCCTGACATCAAATTAGTCAAAAAAAAGCTTCAGAAAATGCATCCCAAAGTTGCACTAATGGTTGAAATAGAACTTCAAAAGCTCTTGGCAGCTGGAATCATCAGAGCGATAGACTACTCAGACTAGATTTCAAATATGGTCCCAGTCTCTACTAATGGTGCCACCGAGCATGCCAGAATGTGAGCTATGGAATTCAGTTATAAAAATGAATACAATGATAAGATTAAAGCACTCAATAACTAAATAACCAAAAACTACATACATGATTGGACAGAAACAAAACTTGAAAAACATAAGAAACTAAGGAGTGCAAACCTTCCTAAAACAAAATCAAAGCTTCATTTGAGATTTTGATGTGTCTGTTGGTATGGATGTGTGCTCAAGGATGTTGGCTCAAAGCTTCAAGATGTGGATGTTGCTTCAAGATGAGTGATTCTGAACTGAAAATGGCATTATAAGTTTGCATGGAAAGTGGATGAAAAATATGAAGGAATGAGTTTTATTTTATAGAAAATGGGTGAGGAATCAAGGGTCAGGATGCAATCCTGAGGAGAGGCTTAGATGCACTTAGAAGAGAGCACATGGATTGTGCTTCTTCAAGTGCATCATATGATGACAAGTATCACAATATGATTGGGTTGAAAAGACGGAGAAATGTGACCATTTAGGGAAGAGAGCCAAGAAGACTCTAGAATATAAGGTTATTAATGAGGGTGTAAGAGAATTTATGAGGCATTAATGAGGCATGGGTGAAGGGATAAGAAAGAGCTTGAGAAAGTTGAATTTGGGGAAGGGATTGAATTCCTAATCCAAGGATTAGGATTGTGACATAATTAGGGAGAGTTTAAGATTAGGGTTAGGGTTTAAGATATGATTAGCAAGGGTGAAGAGGTTGGGATTAGCTTGAATTTTGGGTTAGGTGGTTGGGATTGGCTAGGTTAGCATGTGTGAAGGGGTTGGGTTGAGTTAGAACTCTGGGTTAGGTGTTTGAGATAGGTTAGGTTAGGGGTTAAAGGGAATATTAATGAATTGAATTACATAAATAACATATTCATTCAATAATAGCGGAATAGGGTTTTAATCAATTAAGATTTTGATTGCTTTTGATAATTAATCAAGACTATAGCTAATTAATTGAATTAATTAGGGCTAGGGGATGACATAGGTCAATTAGGTAATGCTTAATTACTTAGTTGATATGTCCTAGAAGGCACTAAATATGATTAAATTAGGTTAATTAGATTTAGGTGTCTACAACAACTACTACAAATACTATCATAATTAATGCATGCTAATTTTGTTGTAGAATTAGTAGCAAACTTAAAGATCATCCCGTGCTTAGGGAGTTAAAAAGCACTAAAATGTCTCGATAATTGTTTGTTGTTAAAACCTTTCTTCCAAAAGAAATAAGAGCTTCATATATTTGGTCATCTCACATGAATTAAAATTTATAGTTTATCATATGGAATTAGTACTGCACATACATGAGAATTATTTCACAGTGATATTTGTGTTGTTAAAATTTGAAAAAAAAAAAATTCTATTAAAAAATGGTTACTTATTTTTTTCCATCGGGATACTTTGGATATGGTGGTAGATGAAAACCAAAATAATCTTTGTCGTTGGGAAGTTTCCACAGACGTCTCCAGTACTGGAGACACATCTCCATCTCCAAGATGTATCTCAAGGGGTGGGATATGGGTCTCTACATAACCATGGAAATAGGTAAAGGTTAAGGAAAAATACCAAATCTTTAAACTAAAAAAAGATATCATCAATACATCTCTATGTAAAAGATGTACAATGTGTCAATATGATGTTAGTGAAATAATATATTAATTATACATAATGTTATGCATAGAAGCATGGTGCAATATGTGTCAATTAACATGTTGATGATATGTACTCTATGGTTTAGTACCATAGTGAATGTTGTATTGGTTGAACTGATCCTCAATGTGTAAAATCATTCAGATTGGGGATGATGCCCTCCATTTGTGGTCTCACTTGAGGTGGTTCATTCCCAAATTTATGAGTCAAAAGATATATTTATAAATAATATGTGTAAATTACATCTCTAAGAGGAAACACACCACCCCTACCACATAGAATACAAATTAAAATAGATTATTTAAATACTATATATATAGACATATATAATAAAGATAGAATGGTCTATATCCATATTGATGTCAATCCTATCTCGTCGCTCATCAAATAAAAATTGTAATATTTATTCGAGATTGTTAATGATAGAATAATTATGATAATAAGAAGTGTTTATACTTGTTGACATTTTGTTGATTTCTCTTCTATCAGATAAGAGTTGATGAAGACAAATTTAAGAGGGATTCCTTTTCTTATAACGAAACTTCAATTGTTACATAGTTGTTGCTTATCTATGGCCATAAAAAGCCTTCTAGAAATCTCTTATTTGAATTTTGAGGAAATTAATCCAACACAAAGGACATCTACTTGCATAATGTATTCTTCTCTATAGCACTTCCAACTTTCAACAAAAATAGTTTGGATTTGACTATGGTGTATGGGACACTATTACAATCTGTAGCTTTGTTGATGACCAAAATGCAAAGAAAAGGGTATGAAAGCCACTTTGATATCTTGTACATATATAAATTAACGTAAAAGATTCACAAAAATACAAGGATATTCAACTTTGGAAATTGTTTCATTATTTTAAATCGTCAAACATGTCACAAGATATGGAATGTGTTGAAAGAATATCTAGTATTGCTTCCTTGACTACTTTTGTTCTCAAAACAATAATCTCTAGACAATTTTGATCTTAAAAGTAAGAATAACCTTACATATTATTTATAATTATACAAAGGACCTAAAAAGAGTCTTAGCATTGTAGTGGAAAAGCATAGAACATAGCATACTACCTACTGATAGTCAAGGGAAATTTGCAAAAAATTCATCCTAACAACTTTCTATCATTTTTTCAAGTACCTTCATATTCCTTACTTACACTATATTGAAAACCAATAGCTATAAACATTTACCACGAATATCTAAAGAATAAGAATCGCCAACAAAGCCAGATTACGTAGATAATTTAAGCTACAACTAAAGAGATCTTACTTCAAAATATATTTTTTCATTTGTCATTTTCATACCTGAGTATTGACAATATCCTTATAACCAATATTTATGAACACCAAAAGCACATGTCATTATAAAAATTTAGAACTTTAAGATAACAGTAAACAACATCCATCTTCATCAAAATCTTAGCAATTTAAAGTTTCTCTATTTAAATGTGTTAACTTGAGAAAGAACCACCAACTGTTCATCTTCTGCTTGATCCATTCAATGTAAAAGAAGCACAATTATCCCATCAAAACTCAAATTAGACTTTAATATATCATTATATCTATGAAAACTACAAATCAAGTCCTATTTAATAGTAATCTAACTAAAAGGGGTCATACAATATATGCTCACACAATGAGTAATCATCACATTTAAAAAACCAATTGCATTTGCAAGATTTTTCCATCATGGTAGAGGAATAATTATTTCCCCCCCTCTTCCACTGTATCAAGTAAATATCTAAATTGGGAATATGACCAGCGACCTTCATATCCCAAGCCAATTTCTCCAACATTGCATATGTCTCATGTTTCTACGAACGTGATCTATCTCCTACACAAAAAACATGTATTATTTTATTTTCTTTAATCTAACTATGGTTTAATGGATATGAATACTGTGTTCTAAAGCTCCCAGTTTTGTAAATGTAGACATGATGTTGGAAAATGTTGTTGAATTTGGCTTCACAACTACCGATGACATTTTCGTGAAAGTTTCTAAATATTTTCAACAAATCCATTCTATGCATATTCTGCAATCATTGAATTCCATGAGAGAACACCTCTTTGAGGTATTTTGTCAAACAAATGACTTGCCCTATCCATGCTTTGACATTTTGCATACATGCCCACCGAAGCATTTTCAACTGCAATATCTAAGGAAAAACCCCCCTCCATTATGCTTTGATGGATGTCCAAACCCTATTCTAAAGCTCCTATTTTGGCATAGGTAGGAAGGATGCTCACAAAGGTTGTCGATTATGGTTTTACACATGTTGATTGAATTTGCTTGAAAGTTTATAAAGCCTTTTTTGCAAGTCCATTATGTGAATATTAAACAATCAAGGCATTCCATGAAACCATAATTATTTGGGGCATTTTGTCAAACAATTATTTGGCCTTGTTTGTGCTTCCACATCTTGCATGCATGTCTAGTATGGAAGTTGCAACAATATCTGAAAAAAATATTCTATCCTTTATGCTTTTATGGATGTTAATACCTTGCTCGAAAGCTCCAAATTTCTAAAATTCTAGACCTAATACATTTCATGGATTTTTTTACTATTGCAACAAGTTTAGATATAGAGCTAATGGGTGTAGGGTGAGAAGAAACAACCAGTGGTCATATGATTACAACAGTCAAAGACCTATCAATCAAGGTAACTAGTCAGATGTTACTTGTTCTAAATGTCACAACTATGGACATATGGATGTGAACTACATATTAAGGTCATACAGAGACAATTATGGACCATGGAATCCAACAGGTATGGTTTGTTATGTCTGTAACAAGGTTGGTCATCTTGCTAGGTCATGTAGAGCAAGACAGTATACTAGAGGTCAACTGTTGAACAATGATGAAAATTCCAAAGGTGAAGAAACTATTAATGCTGATGAAATAAGAAATGATATAAAGAAGACACGGGTGAGGAAAGGATAATTTAATTATTTAGAGTTAACTTAGAACTCCACAAGTATAGGAAGTGTGGAGAATTCATCAGCGAACTAAGCACATTATTTGCTTAGGGGGAGCACTTAAAGTCAAATCATTTACTGATCCCCTAACTTCATGAGAGGTAAGATTCATATACATTTTGAGATGCCTATTTGTGAGTTAATGATTGTTAGTGAAGATAAAGTGTTTGTGTGCATATAACAAGCATTATGTTTTAACCATCGTAGTCAGTGGAAAGCACTATTTGACCATTATGCCTAATGACTACATTCTCAAAAGTTATAAATATGAGAAAGTAAACTCTTTTATCACTTTGCATTCTAACAAAGTTTATTGAAGAACATTTGGTTACATTCCATAGCGATAACTATTTGTGTTTCTGGACTAAGATTTTGTTCAAGAGACTCTAATCGGTGAAGTCAAGGTTATAGCTTGATTTGCAAAGATATTTTCACAAATTGTTGTTAATTTTTAACATTATGGATACTCCAGTTTTGGTCGACATCATTAATGAGCCAAGACCCATATTTAAGTTACGCCTGATGAAGGCAAATAAAAATGATCCAATGGGTGCCATATCTTTGATACCCTATGGTGTATTGTTAACTGAATACATTCATTCATTGCAAATGGGAAGAGTCTGGAACTAATGATATCTATAATAAATTTCTTAAGTTGGGCGATGGTGTGAAGGTAAAAGACAAACATATGCATTTGGTTTAAATAGGTTTCACTTATGTGGCTGAGATACCTGATGATTTTCATCCAAAATTCATAAGATATGTTTTGAGTAGAGTACATGATCAATTTATTTGGTTGGACAAGCCTCACAAGATTTCAAAATATTTAATCCACAGAGTTACTAGATTCTGTGTGACCGGTGAACCACCTACTCTACAAACTATAGCTGCAAATTTGGTTACTCATTTAACCAAATCCAAATAGGATCACCAGGCCATGACTATCAAGGATATAACTGACAAGGAAGTGAGATTCTCTTCAATGGTGATAGGATACAGAGTATATCTACTTAGTCGGTTGAACAATGTACCTGGTGGAGCTATTCATGTTGCATACATGATGGTGAAGGAAGATGAAAAATATGATCTTTGTGAGATGCCGAGGAGTCAATTCTCTTTCAACATGGAGAAGATCAAGAAAGATAAGAAGTTTTCATTCCAATATTGATCACTCATGGTATGTATGTTCTTTTACTTACATAATCATTTTCCTGGAATAGGTTCTATTACTTGTTCAAAGGATAGATAGGTAATAATGTAGATTAAGAAATGCATAAGGAATTTAGGAAACAAATTTGATTCAGTTATGTGGGGCTACTTTAAATATTTTCAAAGAAAACTACACTTAAGAGAGAGAATCCCAGCCAGTATTGTTGTGAAATATAAAGATGATATCTATTTTCTAGTAGATACAGATACCTATATGTTGCAAGTAGTGCAACCTAGACCATGTTGGATACCTACTATGGGTTATAAAGTTGATGGTGATCTAGTCATTATTCATGCTAATGTTCTATTATCTAAACCAATTTATATTTCTATTGGAATTATTGGAATGATGTACTGAGAGGAGAGGGGTGAATCAGTACCTCCAAAACTTTTTATGTGATTGGCCCATTAACCTTTGTGTCATCAGATTTGTATGTACCTATCTATCTGTTCATCTTTGATTATGTATGTGTAATCATAATATAAGTTCTTTACATGTATAAACATTCAAGAAACATTCATGAAAAAAAATAACACATAAGACATGATATGATATAAAAAAAAACTCCTGTTAGGAAGTAAAAACTGTGGTGGGGATGTCTACCCAAAAAAATTCACTATTTGCAAATAAGAAGGGAGCCAGTAAAGGCTTACAATTGATCACATCTGATGATCTACCCTGTTAAGAGTATTAGAGTGGAGACCTGTTAGGATCTACTTTGTTTGAAGCTTTAGCAACACCGTTAGGTGTGCACTCTATTAAGATATTTATCAAAGAACTCTTAATTCCACCTTCTACAAAAGGATTTCTGTTGTGATGCACTTGTTATAATGCAACTACAATATAAATCTTGATCTGATAGTGAATGCAATCTCAAATTGGTGATAACAAATCCTGTATAGCTTACAATGTATGTATGTAATCACCTTGAGTGATTGAGTAATACCTTGTCTCTGCTCGTCAGTAGCCTTCCTATGTTCTTGATAACTATTGTGATCTATTTCTGAACTTTGCATGAATTCTCTTCTTTTTGCTTAGATTCTCTCCATAGCTACTATCATATTCAAATGATTACAAGTCTCACTTATTATAAATGATGGAACATCTATTTATACTAGTTTCTAGTTCTATTCTTGATTCACGCTTTTCAAATTAACTCTAGATTCAAGGTTTACAACTTGACCTTGATCTTTAGTTAGATATGTTTTAGATCTGTTAGGATGCTTTTAAACATTTACAATATGCTTGCTTGAACCTCAAGTTAAGATTTAAAACAAATAAAAAATCTATAAATAGAATTACATTGCTTTATCTGATGTGTAAAATCAGATCCACTTTTTGCGGGTTCTTTAACTGACTGTCAGTTCTGATGGTCGGGCTGCTCTATTAGTCTATCAATTTTCTTCTCCATCGGTGTTCCTTACATGAATTGTTCATCGGGTATGCCTTTTCTTCTCCATCGGCGATGTTCTCAAAACTGTATCATCGATTATGCTTGTCGTCGGTAATTTCTATACTTAGCATTTTTACGTTAGACATTTTGTCCTATCGGGTATGCTTGTTGTTTGTCGGTTATGCTTACTGTTCGGCATTTATGCTTATATCGATGATCTTTATCATGTTTTTCCCTTTAAGTATACTAATGGAAAAACTTAATGTCATCAATCTCCCCCTTTGACATTAGTATCAAAAACTGATATGTGCAACATACTTGATGCATTAGTATGTACACTTGTGTATACTTATTTCTTAGTCATTCCCCCTATGCGTATTGTTGTTCCTTTTTCTTGCTGTCATAAAAATAATCCCCATAGGGTTCACTCTATTTATCCCTGACACTGATCAAGCATAAAATAGGACAACAGTAACAAGGTCTTGAGACCTCCTTCACTTTGAGCTCCACAGACTCGGGCGGGATTACCCTTCAAAACTTAGAATAATGAAATAACTGAATTATTCTAGTTTGCTAATGGTGGAATTACAGGAAATGATCACTGTAACTTTTACTAAAACAGACCAAACTAAAAGTAAAGACTAATTTTTAATGGTGATAATCATTAAACTGAACAAAAATAAACCAGTGCTAAATCTACGGGCATGGAGTCATCTGTGAATAATTTTAACCAGCATGATTGAAGACTAAACTTAAGGCAATTATAGGATCTGACACAAAAATAGATATACCTTATATATCTACCTCAGTACATTTAGCCAGACTAA
>MU225041.1:338367-350624 GCA_018584345.1 Thuja plicata | reverse complement strand
CTACTTTGCCTATGGAAGGAAAGTATTCTTCAAAGTAAAAGAATATGCACATAATGAGGGAACCAAACTTACAAGTGTTTGTTCTTGAAGATATTATGGTGTTCATGTTCTCCTCAAGTTGATTCAACAGGATCTCTGCAAGATCCATTTTCTTTCCTTGTTTGATGATTTTGAATGTTGTGCTCATAGCGGTGCTTGATATGCTATTCATTCTGCTTTCCTGGAAGATTTTGTACCCTACCACACATGCACCAAACATGAGTTCTGTGTCGGTGATAGTGTTGACCTTGAGAGCTCTTTTGTCTGATTTTGCACCAGTTAGCTTTTCTACTTCCTTCAGAGATGGGTGCTTGTGAGCTTGTAGTTTTTTAGTTGTAGGATATCCAGTAACTGCATGAATAAAATCCTTTGTTATTCATTTTGAATTATTAAGCCATAAAGTCTAGTTATGCATTCTACTGAGAACTATCTTTAGCCATTCCATTTTGAAAACTCTGGGAAAGTGTAATGCATTTGTGAGTCCTTTTACCTCCAGATGCTTGTGCTCTTCTTTCAGGTTTCTAGCTTCATCACATAGTGCCCTTTAGGCATTATCTAGGTCTAGATCTCCCAATTCAAAGATCTTACAGTGTATATAGGACCTTACGTCTTATACCAGTAAAACCCTAGGTGAGATTCTGGAGAATGCTCCAGAATCATCAGGTTGTGATGCGATTCCTAGGTGCAACTTGTATTTTGGCTCAACACAAGTGCCTCTGCTGACTAGCTTGATCATTTTCTTCTTATCTTCCTTCAACTTTTTGACTCTTGCAGTAGATGCCATCATATTTCAAAAATTTAGGGTTTTTCATATTTTAAACAGTGCGATCGGTGAATGCAGGTACTTACTGAATCTCTATGATTGCCTGTGAATCCTCTGAGTGATGTTTTGAATCTTGCTAGAGTTGCTCTTCAATTTTTCTCTTCAATCACTCTGTTGGGCTCTCTTAGTTGGTCAAAAATCATGGGTGCGAAATGAGTTCAACCATCGGTCTTTTATAACTTTTGTGCCCTAAGTTGTCATTAATGCTCACCAAATTGTCAGTATACAAAGACTGAGTTCATCGGTTGAGACATAAATAACATCTTTGGTGTAGGCGTAAAGTGTCAGGGTTGCCAATAACTTTGATGACTTCACTGATGATTATCAGTAAAGTGGTGAAGACAACTTTTTTTGGCTCAAGGATCACCGATGTTCATCGGTTTACACTTAGCCACTTGGCTTTTGTGTAATGACCGATACATTTCAGTAAGTAGTGTTAACTTTTCTACGTGTGTTCATTGATGCATATTTGTTCCCAATAACTGATGGTTGTTTTTCAATAATATTTACAAGTGACAATATAGTGCATCTTTAATAATGTTGATTTGTCTATATGATTAATATGTAAATGGAACTGATGCATAATATAACTTTTCATAATGCAGTTCCATACTTACTTTTGCAATTTAGTTGGAAATGGTGATGCCACTAGATCCATTGGATGGGGCATCATCATTTGCATTGCTTGTTCCAGCACCTTCAGTGTTTGTGGCTTTTACCCACATCTTGTTTCTCATCTTCTTGATGTGATCAATGGTATTTCCATTGGGATAAGTACTTGTTTCTGTCAATCAATTTTTGTAATCTTTTATCACATGTCCAACCTTATGACAATGTAAACATGCCATTCCAGGATTGAACCATCCTCTTAGTTTTATAGTCCATTTTCTCATACAGTTAGCAGATATATGACCATACCTTCCACATGTTGTGCAATTTACCCATGTGTTATAGTCCCAAACATATGATTTACCTTTTCTTGTTGGTTTGTAGCCATTATTAGGTTCTTTTGGTGTCCATGCCTTCTTATTCTTTTTCCAGCATTCTTGATATGTATTTCCATTCATTTTGCAAGTAGGATAGTACTTGTCCATATAGGTTTCCTTCTTTGGATTTGTAACCTTGGATCTGCATTCATATGCCTTGTGTCCTTGCTTGTGACATTTATAACAATTACCAATGAAGGTAGATTGTGATTGAGGAATACCTTTCATTTTGTTTCTACAAACATTTGAGGTGTGGCCTGGTTTTCCACAGTGATTGCATGACAACTTCTTGGTTCTTGGAGTTTCATAAACATTATTTTTATTTGATTGATTAGATGACTC
The DNA here is from genome assembly GCA_018584345.1 of Thuja plicata. Lineage (NCBI taxonomy): Eukaryota > Viridiplantae > Streptophyta > Pinopsida > Cupressales > Cupressaceae > Thuja > Thuja plicata. The sequence continues at coordinate 348,434 of MU225041.1, read as the reverse complement.
TCCATTGTCGGTGTAACCTATTCCTGTGTAGTTGTTGACTCTTCTTTGACCGTCAAGGAAATCATCCATTCTTTTGTTGCTATCTTCAGCTTTCTTGATCAATTCATTGTGCTAATTCTGAATTCATTTTCTTGCCTTAGCTCACCGATAATCTGTATTCTTTCAATGAATTCAGTATTTAATCTGTTTGCTTCTTGACTCATAAGAATAATCTGGCTGGTAATCTCATGGTGATGCTCAGTAAGTCTTTGAATCTCTGATTCTTTTTCTTTTAGCTTTTGTGTTATTTTCCTCCTATCATCAATAGCCAATGTTCTAACTGACTCAGCTTTTCTTGAATCATTCATGACATCAATCATTTTTACCATCTGAGTTTCTTGACCAATTTGCAGCATTTTGATATGTTCTGTCAAATGTAGATTTACTTCTTGTAGACTTGTGATCTCTTCTACTAATGTGTCTAAACCTTTGCTCGTTGATGATTCAACATAGTTGAAGTAATCTGGGATCTCCTCTTCTTGATAATCTTTTTCATTAAGCCTAGTTTCCATGATCTTTCTTTCATCAAGCAAATTTCTCATGCTTACTCTAGCCTCTTTATATTGCTCATAGTAAATCTAAATTTGCAATTGCTCATTCTCAATAGGCTTGTCCAGTCTATACTTTTCCATCGTGTGGATCTTTTCTCTTAAGTATTTAAGATTTTCAAGAAAGAGACTCGGCTCTGATACCAATTGTTGAAATTATTGGAATGATGTACTGAGAGGGGAGGGGTGAATCAGTACCTCCAAAACTTTTTATGTGATTGGCCCATTAACCTTTGTGTCATCAGATTTGTATGTACCTATCTATCTGTTCATCTTTGATTATGTATGTGTAATCATAATATAAGTTCTTTACATTTTTAAACATTCAAGAAAAATTCATGAAAACAAATAACACATAACACATGATATGATATCGCAGAAAACTCCTGTTAGGAAGTAAAAATTGTGGTGTGGATGTCTACCCACAAAACTTCACTATGTGCAGATAAGAAGGGAGCCGGTAAAGGCTTACAATTGATCACTTCTGATGATCTACCTTGTTAAGAGTATTAGAGTGGAGACCTATTAGGATCTACTTCGTTTGAAGCTTTAACAACACCGTTAGTGATGACATGTAACTAATTAAATGTTTGACTATATTAAGTTGAAGATGATACAAGACATTAAATCAGTTAATGGTTTGTATTGTCATTGATGTCAACTTGATATCATCTGTATGGTCATATAAATAATGCCAAATATTTTAGAGAATCAATGGAATAGAGGTTATGCTTTTAGCAATGAATAAAAGTCAAGTATTCACCAAGTGATAGAATACATCGACGAAGTGCACACCATCGGTAAAGACAGAGATAAAGTCACAGTGATACTTGACAATCAAAAGACAGTGTTGCTTGACAAAGTAGAATAATAGGATGCCTAACGAGCTAAAAATAGTGTTTCTTGATGAGAAAGATCCAATGATACCCGACATATGGAGATCTTGAAGCTAACTGAAGCTGCACCGACGGAACTGGCAGTTGTCACCGATGACAAATTGCAGAATTGACCGACAGAATAGAGAGATCAAAAAATGACAAAATATCTAGCTAGCAGAGCTTAAGGATAGACTTAACTGGTTGTTTTATTTGTTTTATTTGACCACAGTTAAGTAAGTGATTTAAAGATGATTTACATAGCTGGCAAGAAGATAACTATGAGATAAATCAGGAGTTAAAGCTGTAAATCTATTTGGCTGGATTTTTTTTCGCACCAAGAATCAAGAACCAAGAATTAAGGAATATCATGTCTATTTAAGAGACAAGTATAATTCATTCCCATAAGCAATCAGATACACGGGGGAGTGAACTGATAAGAGATTGATGACATGTAACTGATTAAATGTTTGACTATATTAAGTTGAAGATGATACAAGACATTAAATTAGTTAATGGTTTGTATTGTCATTGATGTCAACTTGATATCATCTATATGGTCATATACATAATGCCAAAGACTTCAGAGAATCAATGGAATAGAGGTTATAATTTCAGCAGTGCATAAAAGTCAAGTATTCACCAAGTGACAGACTACACCGGCGAAGTGCACACCATCGGTAAAGACAAAGATAAAGTCACAATGATACCTGACGATCAGAAGACAGTGTTGCCTGAAGAAGTAGAATCACAGGATGCTTGACAAGCTAAAAATAGTGTTTCCTGACGAGCAAGATCCAATGATAGCCGACGGATGGAGATCCCAAAGCTAACTGAAGCTACACCGACGGAACTGGCAGTTGTCAGCGGCGACAAATTGCAAAATTGACCAACAGAATAGAGAGATCAGAAAATGATAAAATATCTAGCTGGTAGAGCTTAAGGATAGACTTAACTAGTTGTTTTATTTTTTTATTCGACCACAGTTAAGTAAGTGATTTAAAGATGATTTACACAGCTGGCAAGAAGATAACTATGAGATAAATCAGGAGTTAAAGCCATAAACTATTTGGCTGGATTATTTTTCATGCCAAGAATCAAGAACCAAGAATTAAGGAATATCATGTCTATTTAAGAGACAAGTATAATTCTTTCCCAGAAGCAATCAGATACACGGGGGAGTGAACTGATAGAAGATGCTAAAGAGAAATTGATGAAGGATAAACTTCATGCAGTCCTGATCAATCAAGCTAAGGGAGAGCTAAAGAATTCTGCAGACACTGAAAAATAGAAAAGCACAACATCACAGAGCAGGAAGAGTTAAGTACAAAGGAATTGAATTGATACATTAATCAGAAAGATATTTTAAGTAAATAGATTTGAAAATCTGCAATTCAGTTGCATTAGAAACAGGTCATTTTGTTTTAGTTTTACCATTGAAGCATTAAGTCTCTTAACAGAGCAGGACTTAACAATCTTTTGTAATTAAGGTATATCCTAATAGATTACCAGAAGGTTGACTTATGATAGTAGCATCAGTCTTACCTAAATCCTATTGATAGTCTAAGAAGGAGGTTGATTCAAGGATGGTAGTAAGATTTGCATAAAGCCTATTGATAGTCATGAGATTGATTCAAGGATGGTAGCGTAGATGCCAGATACTAAGTGAAAAACTATGTATAAAAATCCTCTAACAAGGTCACACTTAACAGTGTGTTTGTAACCTTTAATAGGGTTGGCTCCTAACAGGGCTCACTTCAGAAGAGTGAAAATTTGGGGTATCGGTCACAGTGGTTTTTTCTCTTAACATGGTTTCCACGTTAAAATCTTTGTGTTATATGTGTATGGTTCATTACTTTATTGTTTTACATTCTACATATGCATCTATGGATTGACTGGTATACTCTGCATATTTACTAAGTATTGGTAAATATAGTTTACTGCTTATCGGTTATCAAGGAGAATAAGGACAGACAAGGTAAACTGACAGACAGTTATTTGTTTCAAGTATTTCAAAGGCATACATATTGTAGGGACTTAATAATTTGAGAAGTATTGATTGATGGATTAAAGTTTAAATTGGATAAAAATTTGAGGCCACTGATTCACCCCCCCTCTCAGTTATTACTAATAGTTAGGTGTGCACTCTGTTAAGAGATTTATCAAAGAACTGTTAAGTCCACCTTCTACAAAATGATTTCTATTGTGATGCACTTGTTAGAATGAAACTACAATATAAATTTTGATTTGATAGTGAATGCAATCTCAAATTGCTGATAACAATTCCTATATAGCTTACAATGTATGTATGTAATCACCTTGAGTGATTGAGTAATACCTTGTCTCTGCTCGTTGGTAGCCTTCCTATGTTCTTGATAACTGTTGTGATCTATTTCTGAACTTTGCATGAATTCTCTTCTTTTTTCTTAGATGCTCTCCATAGCTACTATCATATTCAGATGATTACAAGTCTCACTTATTACAAATGATGGAACATCTATTTATACTAGTTTCTAGTTCTATTCTTGATTCGCACTTTTCAAATTAACTCTAGATCCAAAGTTTACAACTTGACCTTGATCTTTAGTTAGATATGTTTTAGATCCGTTAGGATGCTTTAAAAAATTTACAATATCCTTGCTTGACCCTCAAGTTAAGATTTAAAATAAATAAGAACTCTATAAATAGAATTACATTGCTTTATTTGACGTGTAAAATTAGATCCACTTTTTGCGGGTTCTTTAACTGACTGTCGGTTTTGATGGTCGAGCTGCTCTGTCAGTCTGTCAATTTTCTTCTTCGTCGGTGTTCCTTACTTGAACTGTTTGTCGGGTATGCCTTTTTTGCTCTGTCGACGATGTTCTCAAAACTGTATCATCGATTATGCTTGTCGTCGGTAATTTCTATACTTAGCATTTTCACTTTAGACATTCTGTCCTATCGGGTATGCTTGCTATCCGCCGGTTATGCTTACTGTTCGCCGGTTATGTTTATACCAATGATCTTTATCCTATTTTTACCTTTAAGTATACTAATGGAAAAACTTAATGTCATCAATTTCAACACCTAGGTTTGGAACTTATGAAGAGTCATCATTGAAAATTTACAATGAATTGAGAGCACCTATAATCCAAAGAAAGATCAAAAAACAAGTTGACAATCTAGCCAAAATGAGTAGTATTACACCTAAAATGATGATAAAACTTAGAAAGAAAATTGAAAGTGAGGAAGAAGGCACATCTGATGTAGGAGCCAAGGATACTAAAATTGAAGTAGAACATGTTACACCTCATCTAATGTAGGAGCCAAGGATACTGAAATTGAAGTAGAACATGTTACACCTCATAGAGCTATAAGAAGTTTAGTACTAAAGAAATCAACATCTACTTCCACTACTCCTATTAAGACTAAGTCAGAGAATGAGACACTTGAGACTATTTAGAGACCTTACAAAAGAAAGAAAGAAATGACATCAGGCTAAAAAGAGTCAAAGAGTAAGAAGGGAGGTAAAGAAAAGGTTGAAGAAGAAAATATCAAAACTGATTCTAAGAAAAAGTCTACTACTGTAGAAACCAATAAAATTGAGAATACTATTGAATTCTTGAGAACATTGTTAAATACATTAAGGAACATGGAAATATGATAGAAGTGTGGATTCACTTTGACAAGTTTGACAGTTAAGAGAAAAGAAAGATTGAAGATGCAGTTGTAAAAATTTTACACTTTTTTCAAATCACCTAGTAAACTGTACAAAGATGTACCTAAAGAACTGACAGAGTAATGATGGAACAAGAACTTACACTTTTGCAACCTTAATTGTCTATCAAACAGATAGATCTGATAGTTGAAGCAATGAGAGAAGAATCTTAGACAAGGAACAAAGTTACAAGAATTCACATTGGAGATGCTCAATTGGTAAGGAATGAGATAGCATATTTATTGACAAAGTTTGTTGCTAAATTAAAAATGGTTGAAGAGGAAAGAAAAGAAAAAGAGAGATAAACTAAAGAGATTAACTATGTCATAGATGATTTTGTATCTGATATGCATGAACAAATTGCTGAGAGAGAGACAGGGCAAAAGGATGATGAAGATATACATTCAGTAAAGAAAAAACTAGATCTAATCGGTGAAGGTAGCACATTGAGGAAGAGAAAAACAAAGGATACAAATAGTTTTGAAGAAGATGAAGAAGAATCTAAAGATGAATAAATGCAAACAACTATTGATATTACTTAGATGATCCCCGAAGAGATATTACAAATGTATGATAAACTCAGGGAGAAAACTGAAGGAACAAGTTGAAGGGAAAGAAAAAGAAGGTTGAAATACTGAAAGGAGCCAGACACATCATTATGAATTTAGTACATAATGTGAGATATGAAAAACAAGATAATTATATTGATCAATTGGGTATGTTGGTCAAGCTTTTTTATGATCAATTTCCTAACTTGGAGAATGCACCTATGGAGTAAGCAATGAAAGAATATGAGAGGCAACAAGTTGACAAGTTGAAAGAGACCATAACAATAGAAAAAGAATCACTTGTAGTTGTAGTGAATAAAATGAAGGAAAATCTATGAGAGATAGGAAAGATTCTTGTAAAATTTTCCAAGGTTACATCTATTACACAAAATCTAGAGAAGAAGATAGAGGAATCCCAACAAGAACTTGATGATTTGGTTACAAATTTTGATCCTCTAACCAGTCGAGTTTCAACATACACTGCTAAGGTGAAGATGATTTCATACAACATGAAGATGTTGCAAGCTGAGCAAGATAACATAATATTATCACTTATGGAGCTACAGACCTATCTAGCGCCAACTATGGATCTCATCCAACAACATGTGAGAGATGCAAAAACAATCTAAGTCTACAAGAGGTGAACACTTTGAATGATATGGAAGGAACATCATTGGTTATACATGGACATATTTCATCCATGGAACACTTAAAAAAGTAATGGGAAATATCCCTGAATTCAACGAAGATCAACTTCAAGGAATTTTTTGAAAGAATGTAATTCTCGTAAGTACTTATAATCCTTTGTCATCGTTGACAAGAAGGAGGAGAATGATGTGTAATGTATTTTATGGAATAATGATGTAATGATGTGTGATAGTATGCATAATGTAAGGGGGAGTATGATTTGAGTATGGTATTGTATTATGTATGCAATACAAGATTTTTTTGAGATGATTATCAGAAGTTTTTTCCATGAATGCCAAAGGGGGAGATTATTGGCATTATGATAAGCTTTAGAGGTGATATGCAAAGCGGTCATGAGTTGGTGCATAACTTGTTGTCCTTGATGGAAATGTATTCAGATATCATAATTACAATGACCGGTATGAATTGTACATGATTGGTAAAGGAAAGATCAACTATGTATATTGACCGGTGTTCAGGAAGAACAATATTAGACAAATTGTGGTAGCGGTCGAGTTGAGGAAAGATTCAGATGTTGCAATTAGAGATACAACATGTATACGGTATGAGAAATATATAATTCAAACCACAATAATTTATTTCAAAGTTTGATTGAATTTTTTTTTGAGAGTGAAACAATTTACCTATCTGATCAATGATCAAAGTTTTATTTTAATTTGATTAAGGTGGTGGATTAGAATCTGACATATTAATTTTCAATATTGGTAATATGTTTAAGGATGTCATGTTTGATATTTTTGAAATTAGAGTTGATGAAAAACTATCAACCCTACAACTCCCAAGAATCACCTGCATGTAAATACCTGTCACATAAAGAGAGAAGCAAAAGCTATGGAGGTAAGAAAGAACAAATCTATGGAAGAGGAAACATCCTTAATTGATTCAATAATCGAATATAGAATACAAGATGATTTAATATCAATAAGAATTGATTAACAAATAAAAAGATATCAAACCTTATAAAAGGTGATCAAAACCCTAAAAAGGGGAGAAACCTAGGTTGCATGATAATAATTAATAAAGAATTAAATATTATATGGCTAAAGTTTATCTTAAGTGAACTAGAGATAATAAGTGAATTTAATAATTAAATCAGATTGATTTAATTAATAAGTGGATTAACTTATTAATCTAACACCCCCCTTTAGATAAACTTAGGGAGAATCTTAAAACCTAGAAACAACTACTGAAAGTAGGAAATGGGTCCTGACAACATGGCCTGATCAAGTACCCAAGTGAAAAAAATATTTGTAAAAAGGAGAAAAGGAGAAAACCCAGTGGGAAAACCCCTCTCCAAAAAGAGATGAATACTAGTGAAGGATTGAAGAAGCCTCCAAACTAGAGAATGTCTCAGAATATAGGAATAAAGGAATAACATGAAGAACATCACTGAAGCATGAAGCTGCAAACACTGTCAAAGAATAACTTTTGGATCCTGCAATGTAATAGAACATAATCAGGTAGAGAAGATTGTAAAAAATTTATGAAGAGCTGATCAATCAAAGATAGAAGATGCCTCCAAAATAGGAATGAAAGAGTGTACATATGGTAAATGATCCATCTCACCGAAAAGCATAGGTACCTAGCCACTGTATTTGCCGAGTACATAGAAAAAAATACTGAATACATAGATCACTCCATCAAACCAAGGAAGCATTAGAACCAACATGAGATACCCCCATAATGTTGAGCTAGGAGAGGCATGACAGGTACACTGAACTAGATTGCCAAGAATAACTACATGATGAACAACTAGGAACATAGAAAGTGCAAGCACATATAAAAGATGGTGTTATGGAGGAAGCACTCTCTTGACACATATCATGAGGATAATGTCATGGAAGGAACACTCACTTGAAAAAGGTAAATCAAACCCCCCATGCCACTTTATAATGTAGTGCGAGTACAAACAGACACAAAATGTCCAAGATCCCAAGCATGCATCAGATGGCACTTCATCCCAGTGTGTTTGTAAACAATAAAAGCTACAAAATATGTCTACAATGCTCAGGAATGACCAAAAAGTTGTATTAACATGAGTAATAGCTAAAAAGGAGTCATCCCATGCAATGAAAATGATCCCAAGACATGAAACATCCAAGATAATCACCAGATTATAAAATGAAAAAAATAGGAATAAATTGTACCTGGAGCAGATTTTGGGTGTGAGACCCAGAAAATAAAAAAAAGAGCTTAACCAGCTTTCTAAAATCATACGGAAGTAAAAAAATAGAGTCCGAGTGAGAAAGATATGGCTCCCAGAGTGCAAAAAAGAACCCTGACTTTGACTAACAAATACAAAGAGATCAAACCTTATAAAAGGTGATCAAAACCCTAAAAAGGGGAGAAACCTAGGTTGCATGATAATAATTAATAAAGAATTAATTATTATATTCCTAAAGTTTGGCTTAAGTGAACTAGAGATAATAAGCGACTTTAATAATTAAATCAGATTGATTTAATTAATAAGTGAATTAACTTATTACTCTAAGAACTGACACTGATTTCATGGTGGTCAGCTAATCTGTTGATTCGACTGCAGTGGAAAGTTCTAGGTCTTTTGTGACCTAATGACAATCTATATAAGGAGCACGAATTCATTTGATTTAGGGTTGCGATCATAATTTCAGGATGGGCGGTCATGTTTTGAAGGATCATAGATCAGTATAGCATTAGGAAGGAAAGGAGATTAATGAATCTGATAGGCAACCAGTGCCATTCTACATATCAACAATCTTAATGTTCCCTAGAAGTTGCAGCAGGTCAAATCCTCTAACAAGGTGAACTTTAACAAGTTCTTATTTGTAATTCCTTTAACATGGTAGTGTATGTGTTAATTTTGGCCTTGTTAATCAACCACACACTTCAACATAGTCCTTCTTCACCAGATACAAACAAGACTGAATATGAGTTATTCATTCTTCCTGCCTGCGTGATTCGACCTGTTGCCTTCTACCTAGACGGGGTTTTTGAAATTGCTCTCAGGACGAGAGTCTCACAACCATTGACCAATCTAAGAACGAAGGATTTATCATGATGAATGCAATACAATGCAAGATTATGCTAAGAAATGAAAGATGTGAGATAATCTAAACATGATTGCTAAATGCCATTATTCTAGAAATTGAAGTTATACTATTGCAAAAATGAAGTTATTCTATATGAAGTATGACAATAATTTAGTATTCTAACAATGCATATTTTCTCTAAGAATTCAGGGGATCATCAGGGGCTTTTGAATGAAGAGTGAGAGTTCTTTTATAGACTCTGAGAGGATTAGAATAGAAACTTTCATTTTTGAAAATAAAACAAATAGAAAAGCCAGTTAAAAAATAGAAAGCTTTATTAAAAAGAATTCAATAAATTGTTTTCTTCCTGCTTTAACTGTTTTCTTTCTTTGATTTAAATTTGTTTTATTTGAATTTAATTGTTTTATTTCTCTTTAAAGAAAAATTAATTCAAAGTTTCCATTTCTAAATAGAAATAAGATTTTTGATAGAATATCTAATTAATTAAATAAATATAACCTCATAATTACTTTTTCTCAATTATCTGAATAATTAAATTCAATTATTGAAATGAGGATATTTATTTAATAATTAAATATTATTTAATTCCTTTTTCATGTGTCTCAGCTAAAGAGGGTGAATTT
>MU225041.1:295176-321790 GCA_018584345.1 Thuja plicata | reverse complement strand
ACTCAGGTCGAGTAGAGTCAGTGAAAACTCAGAATTGCCTAGTACAATAGGACTTTGATGATATAGAAGAGCGACAAATGCAACAAAATTGGTTAGGGTTGCAAGATGCCAATTTTGGGGTGTTACAAGTAGCTTATTTATTGAGGTTTGAAATCCTATAGTGAGGTAGATATAATTTGATCTATTTGTACTCATAATAGTGTACTAATCAATTATAATAGGGTGAACCCTCAAAAAGGGTATTTGTAGCTCCTAACAAGGCAAACTCATTTACTGCACTATTGGGCTTGTGGGTGTCATCCCCACCATGGTTTTTTCTGTCTAACAAGGGTTTCCATGATAAAATACTTGTGTTATGTGTGTTAAAGTTGTGGATGCTTGATATTGTTTACTATTATTTCTTTACTTCATTCATATGCTTTGTGGTTAACAAGTTGCTAGTGCAGTTAATCAGATTGGTGGTTGAATTAGGTTAATACCTATTTGTACTAATTCACCCCCCTCTCAGTCACAAGATTTCCAACTGAAATCTAGTTTAAACAGAAACCTATTATTGTTTGTTAAATGAGGTATTAGGCCTATGCTCTTATCTTTTAAAGATGATCAAAATGCCAAACATACCAACTTTGTCAATAGAAATAAAGGTAAAGGAATGAAAAAACACTAAAATAAATCCTCTTTAATTGTGAATCAAAAGAATTAGGACTATGCTCTCAACTTTTTAAGTTGATCAAAATTCCAAACATGCTCTAATTCCATAGGTTAAAGTCTTGGAAAGAACAAAATTGCCAATTGTGTTTGGAAGTGAAACGTTATTGGGATATTCTCTCATCCTTCTTAGGGTGATCAAACTCCTGAACCTACTTGTTATTTCATTTCATTTCTTTCATGAACATGCTAGTTATATTTGAAACTAAGAAGGCTCAGCCTCGCAAGATTTGCTTCAATAAAGCCGGTGAGAGGGAAAACCTAAAGTGGAAAGTGAGTTAAAGGCATATGTTTCCGATCCATAATAAATAAATACCTTGTTTAATTTAATGATTCGAAGAGAAAAAATATTTTATGCCTTGTCTCCTTTGGTGGTCTATAGGACCTAAATAGCGTTTATGCTACCATGAGGCCTTTTAATGCATTCATAAGATATTTTTGAACATAATCCTTGATTAAAATCCTAGTTAATTAGCAAGCCTACCTATTTAAACCATGTTGAACTAAATTGATAATAGGTAGATTGATTGAAGTGTTTTATTGTGGAGACCTTGTTAAAACATTAAGAATATATACCTTTTTGTGTAGCTTTTTAAAGGTTAGAAAACATGTGTCTTTGTGCTTTCTATATTATATGATACATTATCTCAAAGAAAACAACATTCATTGAAAGATCAAAAGTTTCTAAACATCATCATTATTTTCAAAAGGCTATTCTTTCAAAAAATATCTTAAACTCCATTTCATGTCAATTTGTACAAGATCCCATCATATCAAATTAAATTTACAAGAAGACAAAACCTTGCATAGGGAAGAAGTACCTTATCCTCAAAAGACCACACCTCCTCAATCACCTAAACAAGAACATCAAGACAATCATACCATGAGTTAGAATGAATGGCCTAGACTGATAAAGAAAATTCATTAATGCAATCACAAATTGAAGACCTAAAGTAAGAAAAGGATGCACCGTTCAAAGAACAAACATTAAGATCAATGCTTACTTTTCTCTTTAATCATGATCTAAACATGTCTCCCTTTTCTTCAAACAAAGAGGAATATAAGAACAAAAAACCCATCTTTGATCAAGAACAACATGGCCATCCTATCTTTGATCAAGCGAATGAAGAGGAAGTTACATCAGATTCTGTTGAGAGTCTTGTCTATCAAACATATGACAACAATAAATCAAATCATCATGATCTTGAATGTAACATATCTTTGGCAAATACAAGTGAATTTAAATTTACATTGGATAGAGAATTTACTCCTTTTGGACAATATTATGAATCAAATTTGGAATAACTCCTTGAAAATGATCCCATTACGTTGCCTCAAATCACTTCATGTGGATTTTTTATTTTTGAGAAACTATTATGCATATCATAGACATATTGAACATGAAAATTCAGATTGTATGGAGTTGAAGCATAAAATCCAAGATCTCATAGATGTTGATATAATCAAAATTGAAAATACTAATGAATCATCTAATGAAGAGCAAGATACTACTCTCAAGAAAGATCTAAACCATGAACCTATTTCTAGTAATGGTCCTCATGTAGCCTCTAATTCTTCCATCATTCTGTAGGTGTTTTAAAATGTTTATGCTTTGAAAGCTATCAATATAACTTGAGATTGATTTTAAGTGTGGTTGGCTCCAAATATGGGAATATCTTTAAGGTAACTAGAACAACTATAGGGATATGACTGCCCTTTGTACTTCTAGCTCTACAAAACCAAGGTGGGTACACCTAATCCAACTCAACATACAACTCTTTACAACTCTTTATAACTCTAGATTTTAAACAACAAATAATGGTAAGAAAGTACTAAATGTTAACCACACATTCATTGACTCTCCATTACCATGAAGAAATCACTACCAAAAACCAAAAAACATGAAAGAATTTAGAAATGGTTTTGATTTTACTTTTGCAGAATATAGCCAAATCAATCAAACATGTATCAACGAAGAATGTACTAATTTCTGATCAGTGCTTTATACATTGGGAAATATTTCTAGTTCAGGAGTATAATACAAAAAATGACTGTTGTAAAGGACTCAGCCATAAAAAATAATAATCTTAGACTGAACACTACTTATAAGACCCTTGTGTAGTACCAAATGAACCTATGTTTTATCCAAAGCAAGATTTAATTTGATCCTTGATCAAAACTGAGGAATAACAATATATACATAGATAAACTCTATGCAGTGAATTAGAAGATCCAAAACTCAAGAGATAAACACAGAGGAGAGACTTGAATCTGAAATATTGTATTAAGTATGAAGAATCCTACTCTGTATCAATCTATTTCAAAATACATAATACTTCGATATATGCAAAAGATCTAAAAAACTTTATATTCTATCTTGATACCATTTAATACAATCTGCTATATCTCTTGGAACCAAAAGAGACCAGAACCCTTGAAATAGAGAAAAGAAAGGGATTTTATAGAGGAAGGAAACCCTTGAGATGAAATCCATCTAAAATATGTCCTTCTACCCAATTCAATTTAATGCAATCCTTCCTTTCATAGACTGATCTTTCTCCAAAAGATCAACAAAAGATTTGATCTGATGCACCACCCACCAGGACACAGGAATAAACCAATCATAATGGAAGAAAAGACATGGAGTTGAATTAGGGTTATAAAAGGTTTCTAAATCTGATTAGAAACCCCCAAGTAATAAATGCAACATATAAGTATTTAGAGCCATAATATTTCCACCCTAACAGTATTGCACGACTTCATAAATGCAACCTAGAAAATTAGATTTTATTCATCTACTCTCGTGCAGCATGGAACGCAAAGTCACTTCTTCAAAACCCTCTAGAAAGTATTTAAATATTCAAAAAATTGTTTCAACGGTCACACACAGTGTAAAAATTACCATCAATGGCCCAGATTAGACTATATATCTGCCTTTAAAACATAGTCGTTGATCACCTTTTAAAACACTCGCGAGTCCGAGAAAATAAAACACTTAAGCCCAAACAATGAATCCTCAGACATCCATCTGGCATAACATCACTGGCCTTTGAAATTATTTATTCTTCCTTTTACCTATGCTGACCAGCTTGGACACATGTCACTCAAGTGTGAACCCGTAAAGGATATCCATCGTGCAACTCTGGATAGAGGAATCATGCCAACTGTCATATTGAAATAGATCTGCATTACCTTTATCATCCTTTAAGAACCTGAACGCATGATCCCATTAGGACATATTTTCAAAGGTGTGATTCTATGGTGAGTAATCTTTAGACATCTTCCAATTAAGGTATTGTGCACACCATCCAATTAGAAATGATCCAACACATCTTTAACTTACCCCTGACTTCCTGCAGGACCCACTATGTGCTACGTGGAAACTAGGCATGAACCCCAAATGAATATCTAATTGTCATCTTTGCATAGCGGTATCACACCATCTGTCAGATTAAACTTAATCTAACCATCCTTTACATTCCTTTGGCTACAAATTGACCCGCCATATGACATGATTTGCACAAGTGCAATGCCTTGATGGATAAACTATGTGCATCTTTGTCTTTACAGGATCACAACCACTATCAAATTTATTCACGATTTACCTCTACCATTAGCTCGAAAGTTGTTGGTCCCATAATTTGGAAAGGACACTTGGAGATGAGTCATGATCCTACAATAGCTATCCAACATGCATCTTTTGATCATTGGATCACGCCTGCCATTGGATCTTATCGCATCTGATTGACCTTTAACCTGTTGCTGACCAGGTGCTTGCCGCCATGCATCACCCTATGATTCTCTCCATGTGGAACCCTTTCAAACCTTAGTCCCACCATTTATCTCTCCACTTGTGCCATGTGGCACCACCTGATTCATTGGGACCTCTGCCACATGTCAACTAGGCATGATCCAACAATTGGTAACAACTAAGCACCTTTCAGATCATAGGATCACATCTATTATCTGATCTTACCTCAGGATCTATGACCATTTGATATACCTCTACTACAATTTCACCACATCACCATCCTATTTGGTTGGTCCTGCCACATGTCACACCTGTGCCATCCCGTGATTTTACTGGACCCGTCGTAACTCAGATCATAGCATAATGCCTTGTTGACACCTATCAAATTTTCAACCACATCACTTGGGTGTAGGCCACAAAACCATCTTCCTATCCACCAGTTGGTGGCCACTAATCATCATCTTTAAACCACTAGCCAAAAGCCATGTGTCTTTCAACACCTAACCATTTGCGGGATCGGTTATAAAATATTAGGTTCCTCCATCGCACAACCAATTTGGAACAAAGAACCTAGGGTACCTCTTGATCACAGGATGGACACTTGGCAACAGAGCGTGATGCCTCAATGAATAACATCACCTCATCTTGAGATCAAGGTAATGTGTCATCTGTTAGATCAAAAAGAACTTTCTTGACGCTTTATGTCCTTTAACCTGACCAATTTCCATGTGTCACTCCGGTGTATTCCCACAAAGAGTAAACATACTGCATCTGTTGATCGTGGGATCACGCCCACTGTTGGATTAAAAAGAACTTGCTTGACACCTGGGGGAAATAAAGGGCCCACAAGGACTTTAAGACTTAGTAAAAATTAATATGAACCTCGCTAGGCTTAGGAACAATTAGGAAATGGCCCCGGTATAACTTAAGACCCATGAGTTAAAGTAATTCAAGTGGCCCAAAAAGCTAACACAAGATTATAACATGCAAAAGAGACCTAGGGTTTTTGTCATAAAATGGACCAAGGGTTTATAAAATGGCTTATAGGGTTTAAGAACCAGGCTTAAATATTGTGAAAAAATGAAGCAAGACTCAGAGCCATGGGAAATTTTTATAGTGCTAACAGTGGCTCTGACTGGGGATGCATGTATCTTGTAGGAATAACAAGATTCCAGAATCTCAGGGTTAAGCAGACCACCTACGGAAAGGAAAATACTCTACAACACACACCCTAAACTACATGAACCTATTTACAACCTACTGTTCATGGATATTGAGAACTTCAAGATAAGTAGAATTTCATGAATTGTCCATGAATTGGTAATTCTAAAACATTTTTAATCAAATCCTTCAAAATGTAAGAATCAAAACCCCACTTACTGTCAATGATGTATGGTCCCAACCAAATAGGATCAAATTTGCTATGTTTTCCTTTATCTTCCAATTTGGCATTCCACATCAAGACTAAGTCATTAGTTTCAAATTTTCTAACAATGGTTCTTCTGTCATACAAATCCATACATTGAAGCTACAACCTGACATTTCTGTCATGTGCTTCCCTTCTCGATTCATCCAATTGTATCAAATCATCCATTATGATCCTCATGTCATCATCTAATTCTTCATCATACTCTTGGAAAAATTTGTACATTTGTAACAAATTGTTTTGTGGCAACCTAACATGAATACCATATACCAAATCAAAAGGTGTACAACCAATGGCCTTTTTCACTGTCACTCTATTAGCCCACAGTGTCTGTTGCAACTTTGAATCCCAAGCTCTTTTATTTTTATTCAATACTCTAATCATAATTTTGATCAGGCTTTTGTTACTAGACTTAGCTTGGCCATTGCCAAATGGGTGATATAGGGAAGAGTAAGAAATATGGATCCCATATAGTTGGCATAAATCAATAAATTCCTTAGACCTAAAACACATTACATTGTCTACCACTCTTGTCTCTGGGCAGCCAAATCTAGTGAGGATATTTTGTAACATTAAATCAATCACAACTTTACTAGTAGTTCTTTTGGTAGGAATTGCTTCAACCCACTTTTTAAAATAATCAGTTGCCACCAAAATCCATGAATGACCCCCACTAGACTTGTTAGGAATCTCTCCAATGAAATCCATTCCCCATTTTTGAAAAGGTGCCTCAACTATCACAAGCTTCAAGGGAAAAGTCCCACCAAACTTAAGCTTACCTGCAAATCTTTGGAAAATATCACATCTTTTAACATAATTATGGGCATCCTTGAAAATAACAAGCCACCATAAACCACATCTCATAATATTATGTGTAGTAGTTTTAGCCATGGAATGGCCCCCACACACACCATTGTGTAGTTGTTCTAATAGGTCCCTGGATCTACTCTAGTATACACATTTGAGAAAGACTCCTTCATTGCTCCTCCACCACAGTTGACCTTGAATTATTGCATAATTATAAACATGCAACTTCACTGTTCTCTTCCTATTTTCATCCATTTTAGGAGGTCATATCATTTTCTATAGATATCCAATGATTTCCCTATACCAGTCACGGTCATCCATATCACAAATATAAGACCTTTTCTCTTCTTCTAACATGTTTATATGATTAGCATCCAGATTTCTCTAAGCCATAAGTTTTTCAAGTCCTAGGCCTCTGACCAAATTTGTGATATGAATATCAATATTGAATTCTTGGATCTCATTGATCCATCTACGCCTTCTTCCTAAAATTTCCTGTTGGGCCAGAATATCCTTCACAGAAGCACTAAGCACATAAGCAATTATAGTTGCTCCTACCAAATAACATCTAAAAGCTTTGACAGCCTTGAGAAAAGTGTAACGCCCCGCTAGGGAACCCAAGAGAGATTAACCTAGAACATGTCACTATGTGTGCTGAATTTTTTTTTTTTAAAGTTAACATAAAGAAACAAACATTCATGCAGAAGAAATTACCATTTATACACATGTCTTACACTCACATAGATTACACGACTCAAGGGTTCCTTGATGTTGAATTACTTAAAACAAAACACAACTAACAATAACATAAAAGATTCCATCTGATTAAGCATAACAAATACAACTTACATAACCATAATTACAATCCTCATGGATAACCATGAATCCACCATAAACTCACATCCACTGCACATGTCGCAAGGTATGTGGTAATCACTCTAAGCTACTTAATATTACAATTTCCATATTAGGTATCACATGCGATACCCTAATACAAGATTTACAATAATGAAATTACATAATAAATGATGAAGGAACATAAAGAGCTCATCTACAAGAAACCATCAAGCACCTGGTACAAGGACGTTGAATCTCAATGGATAAAGAATCACTACCACCCGTCTGTGTGGAACCACAAAGGTCCACACCACCGTGCTGAGGAGATAACAATAGATCCCAATCAGATATCCAAAACCAACAAGGCATAACCACTAAACAAGGGATCCTGATAGCTCTCTAATCTGGTGTACTAATTATCATGATAGGTAAGACTCACTAATCCAGAGGAAACTAACAACATAGGAAATCTAAGATGTGTAAAGGAAGGTGTCATCATGTACATCCAACCCTTAAGTTTAGCCCTGATAACCACAATGGATTTCGACACCTAAGCGACCATACACGGAGCTAATGACCTCTCAGACTGACAAGGCCACTAACTATGTCAGGTACCTCACAGGGAAACTAACATCTTCTCAATACCATCTTAGCCTATACTAGCACTCAAGCATGGGTGAGGACACATCTTATTAATCCATTTTAATATCTCTAAATATATCTTTAGTTATCACTTATTAAAGAAACTCCACAATAAGAAATCTAGTAGTCTCTTATGGACACAGAGCTTATTGCAAGCCACCCCCTACTACACATCTAGGTAACCTACCCTAGGCTCAAAGATCCTAAAAGATCTAGCATAGGTCTCAACCCTAGTGTACCCCAAATCTAGTATCTATACAAAAAAGAACAGTCACATAGGTACACAAACAGAAAACAAAATCGAAAGGGTCACATGGTCAGTTTAGGGCAATAGCATAGAACACACACGCCATAAAGTAACAGAAATATAATTACACCCCCAGCCTCTGTATACATCCTAGGTCGTCTAATACCCCCAAATAATAACATATGCAAACACAAGAGATCCACAAAGATGCATAGAAACAGAACGTCTTAAACAACTGAAAATTGAACTATAAGCATGTAAACATTTATAGATAAATCAACATAACCTCCATTCAATTAATAAATTAATCCAAAATAATCAAGGTAGTTTGCATTAAAATCCATTTGATACTACTTCTAGTATTTAAATATTCTAATCAAAGTATCCATTCATTAAATCAAATTAGTTGATTGCATTAGGACTAATCAAGAGAACCCATCAAATCGAATTCATCTAATACCAGGGTCTCGAATTACCTCACAATTAAGAATCATTATGATTAACTTAATTTGGTCAACTACATATTAACTCAAGCAGTTAATTAAACATATTAATAAAGTTAATTGTATTAATAATCAAAATATTAATTTAAAATTAATAACCCCTGTTAATTCAAATTAATAATTAAAACATTACAATATAACTAATCATTTAATATATTAAATTAAAACTACTAACAAAAATACTAATTACCAATTTAACATTTAATAAAACTAACTCAAAAATTAAATAAATTCAAATTAAACTAAATAAATTTAAATTAAACTAATTAAATTTTAAATTAACTAAACAAAACAAATAATAAAATTTCATTTAAAAAAAAAATGAAATAAACAAAAAAAAAAACCTTCACGAGGGAGTGGGTCCACCGTGGCCCCCACTCCCCGGCCCTTACAGAAGCGGGCCCTGCCGGTTGCCGAGGCAGTCTGGGTCTGCCGCTGCAGACCGGCTGCGATACCCGCAGCGGTACATGCCGCAGGTGGGGGTTGGTGGGTGGAGCCCACCGCCCCCCCTAAAATATATATTTTTTATTTTTATTTCCTAAAAAAAAATGCAATTTACTTTTAAAAGAAATTTGTTTTGTATATATATATTTTATTTTATTTTTTAAAATTGAAAATGAATTAATTAGAAAGAAAGGGTCTAATTTGTCTTTTCTGGACTTTTCATCTTTCTGGGTAAATTAATTTTTTTTTTTACCAGTCTGTATTAAAAACAGAGAGTTGATTTTTTTGAAATGATTTAATTTTCTCAAAGCAATTGCAAGGGAACTAATTATTTTATTTTTCCCTATAGTTTAGACTATAGGCAGGATTTATTTTTCAATTTCTAGGAGATCTATAAGGAATTTCTTCCTGAAATTTTGACAGCATAACACTACTATGCTAAGAAATATAAAAACATAAAAATGATAGATCTAGGGTTTTAATAAACACTTGAAAACATAGATACCATAACAAACCATTTAAATGCCAAAATAATGAACATGCATCCATTCAACATAGGAAACCCCAATTTTACGAAATTGAAACTACACATGGAAAATGAAGCCTACCTTGATTCCAATGCAAGAAACGGAAGAATGTAGCTTGGAGGATGAAAGTAAATCTAAAAACCCTCAAGCTCAATTCAACCATAGATCTGGAAACTACGAAGATCCGAGCACACACACACAAGTAAGAGAAAATCCTGAAATTTTCAAAGAAACAAGGATCCACAACAATCCACAATCCTTCAAAAAACCCAAAATCACCAAGATCTCTCCAAATCTCAAAAAACTCTTATGAGAGAATGAATGACCAATTCCCCCTAAAGATATTTAAATTCTCCTAAACATGCAAAGGTTGATGACAACTCCCAAGTCAATCCCTAATTTAACTCAACTTGAAAATTAAAAGTAAATCCAAATTAAATAAATAAAATATGCTTTATTGCCACAACTCAACTTTGACTCCTAATTACAAGTTTAGATATTTCAAATAGAAAATACTTTTTCAACACATTTATGCACATGTACTTAATAAAATATTTAATTAAATATATTAAATATTTATGTCACAATAATGCATGCAACCAAATATTTAATTATTTAATTAATCGTATAAGCACATTTACTATAGTTTTCAATTAAATATTTCATTAAATCAAAATATTCAAATATTTCAATTTAATTAATTATTTAAAATAAACTTAGGATATAATTAAATCATTAATTCAACTATAATCCATTAATTCATTAAACATAGGAAAATCACTCAATAATCCAAAAATCACCTGAAAGCATAATCAAGCAAAACACACACATACTCAAGAGAGAGGGTATTCAAATTCTGTCAACCTAGACAAATTTGGATAGGGTGGTCATACTGAAACTCATCTAGCATTAGGATGATTAGGCTTAGTTTAGGGTTCTGGATATGTATGTTACCTCCCCTCTTTACCATTGAGATGAATATTTATGGGCACGCTCACTCCTGCCAATTCAGGGAAGACGATGCCCTGTACTTGTAATCCTGTCATCAAAGAACATGCATGTACATACATAATATAATATCACAATCAATGATAGGGATCGGTCAAGCGTGTGGATCTCACCGAAGCAAGTAACTACGTCTTCATCCTCTACCACAACAATCATGCAAACAGATACATAAACATGATAACCATACACATGCAAGTATGGGGTAAGTACAACATAATCTAAACATCAATCATCACATCATGATAATATCCATAACATCATAATTAATAATCACCATCAACTGAAAGAATATTATCTCTCATGAAAGTAGCCTAAAAGAATTCAGCCAATCAACTGAAACCAATGCCTAAAAGAGTACGACATCAAAAACTAAAAAGCAAAACATGGGTGGGTATTACATCCACCCCCCCTAGGACTAGGCTTACTCCTGGAAGCCCGTAAACAAGTAGGGATATAATTCCTGTAATCTAGCTACATCCTCCCAAGTCGCTGAAGACTCATCATTTGGGTCCCATTGGACCCTTACCTACTCTATGGTGCGATCCCTGAGGGTCACACCCCGCTGCTCCAGAATACGTATTGGCTCCAAAGCCAGCTGACTGTCCTCGACCTGTAATGCATTCCAATCAAGTACATGCATAATTTTAGGTATATATCTCCTAAGAACTGAAACATGGAAAACATCATGGATGCGCGAAAGGCTAGGTGGCAAAGCAATTCGATAAGCAACTGGTCCTATCCTCTCTAGGATCTCAAACGGTCCCACAAAATGAGGTGCCAACTTCGAACCCTTTCCATAACAGATCAGACTCTTCCATGGGCGCACTCTCAGGAACACTCTATCTCCAACTATGAACTGCCTATCCATCCTGCGAGCATCTGCATATTTCTTCTGTCTATCTTGTGCAGACACTAAATGCTCACGAATCCTCACTACCTGCTACTCCATGTCTCGAAGCATCTCAGGACCAAGAAGGATATGGTCCTCCAATCTGTCCCAGCTCAAAGGTGTATGGCAAGGATGACAATACAATGCCTGAAAAGGTGCCATGCCAATGGAACTATGATATCCATTATTATACACAAAATCCACTAGGTACAAGTAGTCCTCCCAGCGAGTCTGTCTGTCCATGACATACATCCTCAACATGTCCTCTAGAACCTGGTTCACCCGCTCCGTCTGTCCATCAGTCTCAAGATGATACGCTAAATTGAAATTCAACTAAGCACCTAAATCATGCTGTAAAGATGTCCAAAAGGCTGAGGTAAAAATAGGATCTTGATCCGATATAATACGGAGAGGAATGCCATGAAGTCTCACAATGTCCTGCATGAAGACTCAGGCTATAGAAGCTGCTGTGTAAGATGACCTCATCAGTGGGAAATGAGCCACCTTGGTTAACCGATCAATAATCAGCATGATAGCATCGTGTCTGCAAGGAGTCATAGGCAATCCAACTATGAAATCCATAGATATGATGTCCCACTTCCATGATGGAATGAGATTAGGCTAAAGAAGCCCTATTGGATGCTGATGATCCGCCTTGACCCTCTGACACTCTAAACACCTAGCCACAAATTCTACAATCTCCCTCTTCATACTAGCCCAATGATAGAGCTGTCAAAGATCTACGTGCATCTTCTTGACACCTAGATGTGCCGAATAGGGTGCATGATGAGCCTCAGATAACACTAATATACGCAAATCATCCAATGGTGGTATATAGATCTGGCCCATATGACGCAACAAACCATCTATCTCGAAAACATATCCTAAGAATCTACCCTCTAATGGTCTCCCTGAATCTATCTCAGCTCCCACCTCCTGATATAAGGTATCTCTAGGAAGTGACTGGAGTATCCTACCCCTCAAGTCCATACTAAGAGTCAAAGCAAGAACGACCTGTCGCTTGCGACTCAATGCATCTACAACCACATTTTCCTTGCCCTGAATATACTTTATCTCAAAGTCATATTCGCAAAGGAATTCCATCCACCTTCTTTGTCTAGCATTTAGATTAGGTTGGCTAAAGATATACTGAAAGCTACGATGATCACTATGAAGCTCAAATCGGTGTCCCAAAAGAAAATTTCTCCATCATACCAAAGCATGGACAACCGCAGCTAACTCCAGATCATGGGTAGGGTAGTTAAGCTCATGATCCTTGAGTTTAAAAGACTCATAGGCAATCACTCACCCATCTTGCATGAGAACTACTCTAATACCATCTAATGATGCATCAGTACATACAACAAAATCTCCCACTGGATCAGGCACAACTAGGATAGGTGCACTGGTCAAAGGCATTCTGACATATACATAAGTACCCCATGGTGTGGTAAATGTAGTCTTGAACTGCTCAGATTCCTTGACCATGACCTGATTATATCCTGAAAATCCATCCAACATTGACATAAATTCAAATCTAGTGACTCTCTGTAGCATGGCTTCCATGTTAGGCAAACCATAATTTTCCTTTAAAGAATTAATGTTCAAATTTTTGAAATCCACACTGAGTATGATGTCTCAATTCTTTTTCTTTACTGGAACTAAGTTTGATGCCCATGTTGAATGTCTAACAGGCTTTATAATTCCAGCATCCCTCATTTTCTTTAGCTCCTCTTGCATCTTTGGTGCCAATGTGGAATTCACAGGTCTCAATTTTTGTCTGAAAGGATTTGTGCCTTCCTTCAAAGGAATCTCATGTTGGAAGAGATCTTCTCTATATGCCTTTAAGTCATCACAAGACCATGCAAAAACATGCTTATATTTCTTGAGAAGATAAACTAACTGTAATCACCCAAAAATGGTCTAGTAGACTATGAGCCCCTTTCTAAACATTAAAATTTAAATGCTAGACTATATCTTGTGCTTAATCAATTTTGCATATTTATTTAATCTCTCATTTTCTTGATCAAATCATCACTTAATCATTTATTTTATTTATATCCTAAATTTTGATCACTTTATCCTAAGCTTTACTTAATTAAAAGAACATGCTCCCTTTTAATTAAACAAAAAACCTTTTAATTAAATAATAAAACCCCCTTTATCCTAAGTTCACATAAAACAAGAAAATAAAAAATAAAAAATAGTAAAAATTAAAAAATAAATAATAATAAGAAAGTGCACTTTCCAATGAGATAGAATCTTTTGAAAAAGGTTTTTGCCTCTTTATCTCAACCAGTCATTGTTTTGCCTCTTAGCCTTTGATTTTGCCTCTTGAAGATATGAGCACATGGATTTCTCAAGATTTAATATCCACTGGATTGATCATTTCTTTTTGCCTCTTAATCTTGATCATCCGATCATTTCTAATCTCATATAAAAGGAAGCTCTCTCCTCATTATTGGATAATAATAGAAAAAATTGGAGAAGATAGTTGTTGGAGCTCTTGCATCTTGCCCTTTTGGAGATCTTGGAGTTCTTGCATCTTGAAGCCTTCTTGCATCCTAGATCATATTGTATCTTGGTATTATTGAAGCATTACATTATCATTTATCCTTTTTATCTACTTTCTTGCATCTATCTTAATTCATCTAGTTTAGATCTACTTTCTTGCATCTACCTGAATTCATCTAGTTTAGATCTACTTTCCTTGCATTTCTTGCATATCATTTTTAGCTTAGATCTTTCATATCATCTTAGATTACTTTTCATTATCATTTGAATCTTCCATTCTATTGTGCACCTTGCAGGGATCTTGCTTATTAGGTTCATTTGAGATCCATCATCATTATATACATGATTCTTGCACACTATGGATAGGAAGCTATAAGCCGCTTCTTGAGACTTCCTTTTCATGGATTCTCTCAAGTGTAATGGTTTATAGAAGTGTCACATTTTGATCACACATTTTTGGCACCCACCGTGGGGTTCATACCCCTGATTTTCCTTCATTTTATTCATATTTTTTGATTGTCTAATCTTTACATGGTTATTTTATTGAAGTTTTTCAAGGCTAACCCTTGTGCAGGATGAGTTGAAGATAAAACCTAGGTTTTTTTTGAAATATTTGATCATATCTCACAAACGGCTTGGATTTTTGGTCTAAATTTATTTTTGTAAGTTGGATATGGCTCATATATGTCTCAGTCTAAAAATTAGATTTTCATAATCATTTTTGCGCGAGTTATAATTTTTTAATGATTTTTCATGAAAATTTATTTATGGTCGCAAATCAATGAATTTTTTAGAAAAATTTACATTTTTGGAAAGCTAAAGAAATTATACAGGGGGTACGTTCTTTGTGTTTTTATTTTTTATGATATATAATAGCTTAAAATTCAATATTAGAAAACTGGTTTGTTTTGATAAATAGGGTCCCTAGGCCACAAATTAAGGTATTTTTCTAAAAAAATTACATTTTTTGAAAGATATCAGATTTTTAGCAGTGGTCTCTTCTTTTCATTTCTATTTTTAGGGCCAAAATAATAACAAAAAAATTAGATCTTGTTGACTAGGTCAAAAACAAAATTTTTTTTTGATGAGCTTGTTGTTGATGACAATTATTCAATTGTGTATTGTCATTGATGTTTACAAAAATTTAGTGATGTTTACACAAATGTCTGATCCTATCCGAGCACAGTCAGTTTATGCCAAGCACTCTCGGGAATTGAAGAAGACCAAAGTGATTTCCATTTCTAACTGAGTTCACTCGTGCATTACAGTTTTGGTCGGGCATTGAAGGATTTTAGTATTAATCAAGTTATACTTTTAGTGATAGCCGACTAACAATAGTTTATATTTTATGGTTAATTGGTTATATGAAGCCGACAAACTTAATTTTTATTGATTATTTAGCAGGTTATTAAGGTCAACTTGACAAGGCTTATCATATATATTTAAGGTCAAGTTTGGATTGAATAGTGTGGTAGAAAATAAAAAGAGATATGTGTTTATGATATGAAGTGTCGAGGCAAAATCAGATGGGATTCTGATTGAGGACAGAACATATAGAGTTGCAATAGAATATTCGATTAGTGAAGATCAAGTAATTAAATCTAGAGCAGAGATCTAAATCAACAAAGACAATTGCTTCTCAAAACAGGTCAATCCATTGTTACTCTCTAACAATTGTAGCAGTGATCAAAATCTCTTTACAAAGTAGAGTTAAAAGTATTTTGTAAATCCTCTCACAAGGTGACATTTATAAATTGAAGTGTTTTAAGACCTCTAACAAGTCCACTCCTTACAGGGTGATTAAATCCTCTGACAGGGTCACACCTAACAGTGTGTTATTGTAACCTTTTACATGGTTGGCTCCTAATAGGGCTCACTTCAGAAGAGTGAAAAATAGTGACTAGTTGCAATTGGTGGTTTTTCCATATTGGTTTTTCACGTTAAATCTTGGTGTAATCTGTGTACATGCTATTTTCTTTATGTTTTATGTTTCTATAATTAATCACTAAGCACAATCACAGTTAATATCTTAAGATTTGTTGTGTTAACCGAGTGACAGTAGAATATCTATGTTAACCGAGCAATAGCGATAAATTTTTTTAAGACATCTAGGGGACTTGGATTTTTTTTTTTGGTAACTGATCCACCCCTCCCATATTAGTTAATCAACTCATTTCCAACACTTGCATCTTATTTTCAGCTTCATTTCATTGCATCTTGCACTTCAGGGTTGTTGATTGGGGTTTATTGCAGCATTTTGATCTTTTATTTGCTTCCTAACAAGTGGTGTTGCAGGGTTATTGATTTCATTTACATATATTGTGTTCCCTAACTTTTTGTTTTTAAGGATTCATTTTCCAAAGGAATTACATTAAAAATTTTGGAAATTACGTTGGAGGTATGTAACTAGATCTTGTTTTCTTTGCTATCATAAATCACTTTTCATAGGCACATAGCTTAATTAGTTATCTTTTGGTAAATGAAAATGTGCTTGATGTTTTTGGGAGACACTATGGAGTAGGAGAGTATGATATTTTCCTTATGGAAAATTAGAAATCTTGACCTTCATTAGCTATCCTTTTCTTTCTTACATTTACCTTTAGAGGGCCTGCCAAGAGAGAAATATTTTGGTAATGACCCAAGTGGGGAAAAAGTGGACTTGGCTACTCCATCCCACTGTAATAAAAAGCTTCCTTCAATCCAAAGAGAGGGGAGACTTTGATATTTTCTATTCCTAATGCCTCTTCATATTTAGGGCCTAGTTTCCTCAATCTTGCTAAGCAAGACTACACTTGATCGAGCGCTTGTAGGGTCATCTTGGTCTCAATCTTGTTTACAAGACTAAAAGGGGAGTACATTAAAATTGTATAGGGCTGAGAGGTCTCAATCTTGCTTATGATACTATGCATTTTGAGTGCTTGTAGGGCTATAGGCCTTAATTTTGCTTGCAAAACTACAAGGGATAGTCATGAACAGATGTCCTTACTAGACACTTTTAGATAGAAGCTACCTGACTTGCCTCCTAATGTATCATAATATTTGTGCAAGGACTGATCCAAGTGGACTACCTAGATCACCTAAAGATTTTTATACTCACCATTTTTATTCCCAAAGCCAACATCACTTTATGTGAGGCAAAGGAATATCTAATGTGGGCAAAGATTTTTATACTAAGCTAAATTGTCCTTAGGTAGCTTGTGTTTGGTGTGTCTTCAATCATGTTAAGACCCATGGAAATCATTTGAACATACACATGATAGAACTGTTCATAAGTTTTTTCTTTGAGACCTCACAAATGCTTGTATCATGCAATGTTGCTTTGTCCCTTGCTTGATTGTTTGAAGACTACTTTATGCATCACATTTTCTTTAAAAAATTGATTCTGAACTTTAAAAGTGTTGTTACAACTAAAATTTATTATTGTCACATATTGCTAATTGTTCAAAACAAGGTTTTTGAGTCAAAGATTTGGTCTTTTTATGTTTTTTTGTCTCAGTATCACCTATAGTAGTGAGAAATATCATGCAAAGGTCTGAAACATCATCATGTGTCATAAAGAAATATCATGCTATCTTGAAATATCGTCTGGCTTTATTGTGGTTTGTCACCCAATTTTTTATCCGAGTGGGTTTGACCTTTAATTTACTCTTAGCTGGTTTAGGAATTTTATACTTGACTATTTTTGGTCTCTTGGTCTGAAACTAGCAGGTTAGGGACTATTTTTAGCTAAAGAGGATCACCTAGATACCTTGATTATATTCTTGATTAGTAAAGTTTTTCACTTGTCTATACCTTTTGGCTATCTTTATCTTTATCTTGACATTAGCTCTTGACTTGAGTCACAAGTGTCGTACATAGGGATCTTACCCATAGCTTGGGCACCTTGTGGTAGGTCATCTTGATCTTATATCACCCTCTTTTACTTTTTGGCAAGTGAAAACTTTTGTTTTCTAGGGTAGACATCAAGTTGTCTTGTGTCATCTTAATTAGCTCTTTACATTCTCATTCATGCCAGTAACAACTAGATATCAGATTGATCAAGGAAAGAAACCTACAATTAGCTTTGATGAATTACCTTTTCCTACTAGGTGTCAGCATCATCAAGACAAAGAACCTCAAATTACCTTTGAAAAAAAGGGGGATAGTATTGAAGTTTGGTTTGATCTTTTTTAGATGTACCTGTGATAGTACCTACGAGACACCTCTTGCCTCATCAAGATCTAAAAATAGTTTATCTGTCACCATGTCTAGATAAGAGCATAACAAGCGATATAATGATCTCTTTGAGCACAATCAAAGGCTAAGACAAATGGAGTTAGAAAGAAAGGCTTACATGGAGAAGCAAGCAACCCGTTTGGCTCAACAATTCAATACGTATTTCATTGGAGATCATGGGAATAATACACCTCTGAGATCTCCCCCAAAGTCACAATACAATGGATTTGATTCACCTCCAAGGTCTAATTCTCAACATAGAAACAACGCGGACCATGAGATTACTAAAGAAGATCTCCTAAACTTTCAACAAGATGATCATTATCAAAGACTGATGTTAAAAGAAGATATCCTAAACTTTCAACAAAATCATGATCAATATTTCATGCACTTGGCTTCTAAAGGGATAAAACTCCCTCATGAGTTTGATGTTGATGGATTGATTCAAATAAGAGAAACCTCACCTTTGGAAGTTTCCATCAAGGAAATACAAAATTTGAAAAATGAAATGTCAAGCTTAAAAAGGGAAAAGGAGAAGCCTAAGTCATCATTTTATATGGAATCCATATGCTCTCTACCTTTTGGAAAGATTCTATATATGATTCCTTTTCCAAGGGATATTGAGATTCCTAAGTATGACAAGTATGATGAAAATTGGGATCCACATGACCATGTTCAACAATTTTATACTTTGAGTATGGAATTTATGCATGATGACACTTACCTCATGAGGCTCTTTCCTAGGAGTCTAAATGGACAAGCTATGGAGTGGTTCAAAAAAACCACACCTCCAGTCAAGTCTTTTGATGAGTTAGTTCAAAGATTTGTTCAACAATACTCTTATAATATTCAACACCATGTGACAATGCTTGACCTATGCAACATGAAACAAAAACAAGGTGAACCTTTTGTTACATTCTTACAAAGATGGATAAAGATACACTCAAGATACCCACTACATCTACCCAAGAATGAAAAGATTGATATATTTGTTAATAAACTCATACCCGAGTTATATTATGATCTTAGAAAGCAAGTCTTTTTCACCTTTAATGATATGATTGAAAGTGCTTTTTGAATAGAGGATGTTTTGGTCAAAAAGGGTGAGATCACATTGAGCAAGGACAAGTCCAAAAATGGTAATGGATATAAAAAAGACAACAATAAGCCTTGGAATAATAACAAGCATGTGGTCAATGATGGTGTTTTTGATGAGCCTAAGCCTAAAGAGCCCATTTTTAACTTGGCCAAGGCTATCTTAACAACCAAACAACAAGAAGTTGTAGGATCTAATGATTATAATAAGGATAAACCTTCATGGGAACCTAGGCCTAAACATGATTTCACTCCCTTAGGAGATTCATATGATGTGATACTTGAGACTTTACTTGACAACAAGATTATCACACTACCTGAATATGCTAAAATATACGAACTAGAGGTGAAACCTAAGTGGTGGAATGAAAATCATTTTTGTGAGTATCACAAGAATAAAGGACACAAGAACAAAAATTGCCTAAAGTTGAAACATGTCATTCAATATCTTATTGAGAATGGAAAAGTTGAAGTGGATGGTCTTGTTAATAATTCTAATCATAGGGACTTTAAAGAACCATTCCCTGAGTATGACAAAGGAGAAACATCAAAGAAAGATGAGGGAGCTAAGATCAACTATACTTATATGAACAGTGACAACGTTTTCAATATGCTCTAACCTATGAATGAAAACATTAACATGGTAAGGCCTAATGGACCCAACTATGATTCAAATATTGATGAGACACCTAAGGTTATCTTGAGAGGTATTGGTTATTCCACACAATCTCAATCTTACAATGAGTATAACCACATGATCATGCTTAGAGGTGTCCACTCTCCTTCACATAGGTAAAGTCCAAATGTTGTCACTAGGATTTAACCCAAGGTTATGCTCAGAGGTCCTAATTCTTCCAAGAAAACTAATCCCAAGAAAGTGGCATCCTCTTCCAAGAAAGCCTCTACTTCCATTAAGTCAAAATACAATCTAGTAGATCAACTTCAGCTTACTCCAACCCATATTTCAATCTTTGAGTTGCCAGAATTATCACCTATACACAAGGAGATCTTAGAGAAAGCTTTGAAAACAATGAATGTCCCCAAAGACATTAATATTGATCAATTTTTTACCATGGTCAATCCAATTGTGGCTTCACATTACCTTTCATTTTTTTGAAGAAGAAAACAAGTCTTTAAGTCATCCCCATAATCTTTCCCTACATATTGAAATCCAAATCTACCATACCCGAGTCAAACACATGCTGATAGCTAATGGCATTGGGTTAAATATTTGTTCTTTCAGTGTGATTAAGCAGTTGGGATTGTTAGAGTTCACCTTTGATCCAAGGATGAAGATTAATATTAAAGCCTATGATGAAGTTGAAAGGTATTCCAAAGGATTGGTTGTGTTACCTATTCGGGTTGGTCCAGTGGAAAAAGATGTGGTTTTTCAAGTTCTTGATATCCCCCTTACCTGCAACATATTTCTAGGGATACCATGGATTCATGATATACAAGTGATTCCCTCTATCTACCATCAATTTATAAAGTTTCCTTTCAATGGTACCGATATTTCCATTCTAGGGGATAATTATATGTCTATCAATATACTTACTGCTGAATCTTTAGTACCACATAATAGAGTTTCTTATGAAACTAAGACTACTCTTTCTGATTGTGAGAAGAAGTTAAAAATTCTAAATATTGGAATGGGGGAATATTGACTAGATTCCATTGCTACACTCCTAGACTCCCCTCATTCTTATAGAAAACCTTTAGAGGATAAGAATCCTACATCTTCGTCTATGACATGTTATGGGACATTTTTCCAATCCTCGATAGCCCTAGAAGATGAAAAAGAAGAAAAAACTATTAGAGAATGGATCTATAGACAAAAGGAAGCTAACGAAGTTGTGCTTACTGTAATAGTCTCTACCAAAAGATATGGAAAGGGCTATGAATTTCTAGCTATGATGGGTTACCCAAGTCATGGCCCTTTAAGAAATAATAAAAATGATCTTTATGAACCTCAGAGTCACACAAATGGAAGGAATATAAAGATAAGACTGGATTGGGATTCTCTAATGCGGAACCTATTTTTGATCAGTCTCCTGATAATTCTAGTGATAGAGAACCTGAAGAAGATATTGAACCTGTTCGAACTTTTAGCCAAGATAGGGAAAACTTTGTTCCCTCTACTGCCATCATTTGGAATGAAGAAGGATATCCACTAGGACATGATGATGAAGCTTCTACATTGCACCAATATGACTAGTCATATGTTTAATATCCTAATAGAGAACGTATTTCCAAGAATATGACATGATTGTTACAAAGAGAAAATAGTACTGACTCATAGGAATATGAATGGGATTCTCTCTCATTCGAATCACTAAAAGTGGGAATAGATGTGGTGCATACTTATGTTAACCAAACTAAAGTGGTCGACAAGTC
This sequence comes from Thuja plicata, assembly GCA_018584345.1. Classification (NCBI taxonomy): domain Eukaryota; kingdom Viridiplantae; phylum Streptophyta; class Pinopsida; order Cupressales; family Cupressaceae; genus Thuja; species Thuja plicata. The sequence continues at coordinate 299,783 of MU225041.1, read as the reverse complement.
ACTCGTAAGTCTTGACGAAATGAACTTATATGCTGCTTTCATTGATCAAGTTAACCACACTAGGAATCAGATAGATCTAGGTAATTTTGAGGGAGACCTTATAGACTCTGAACATCTTATCACTGGAGATGACCTTACCTATATCAATGCTTTGGAACCTTCCACTTCCCTTACACTCATGTACCCTGACCTTATTGATTCATCGCAACAGAACCAGAAGCCTACATTACCTTCTTTCCAAAATGACTATGAAATAGCCTGCTACCTCAATGCTATTGATCTTGTAGTTTCTTCCACTAGTGAGCCATAAAAAAGCATGAATGAGATAGATATCAAGTACCTTAGTCATAAAATAAAAATAAAATAAAAAAATAATAGGCACTCTGATGGAGAAAACCACTTTGTGGCAGTGTTAGAGCCTAAAAAGGTAAAAACAAAAGATGAATCTAAGGGTGAAAACCTCGTTGAGGTGCCCAAGATGAGGTACTTGGTAGTCTTCCTAGTTATTTTCAATATAGATCTTTAGTCTTGATAGAGCCAACACAAACTATAAATCTTGGGACAACTTAAACACCTCAGATCATACGTTTGGCTCAGTCTCTATCAACAGATGAAAAACAACAGTTCACTAAGCTCTTCAAGGAAAAGAAAATTAACTTTGCTTGGACATATGTAGAAATGTCAGGGCTGGACATTAATCTCATTATGAATCATCTATTTAAAGCTCCTGGTGTTAAGCCAGTCGAATAGAAATTATGAAAGATGCATCCAGTACATATTTTTGGAGACTCTCAGCTCATTGTAAATTAGAGTAATGATGACTATCAAACCAAACATGATAAATGAATTCCTTACAAGAAGATGATTGATGATCTCAATAATTACTTCACTTTTTTCACATTCTATCAAATCCCTAGAGCATAAAATATGGTGGCCTATGTCATGGCCACTTTGGCTTCTATCTTACAGTTGGAAGAGCACGAGTCTAGATTTCAATTCCCGGTGGAAGAACTATACTACCCTGCCTATGATTCCCCTAACAATCACATCATATGTGTAATCACCCAAAAATGGTCTAGAAAACCCATAGCCCCCCTTTTCTCAAATATTTGGTCTTAATAAAACCTAAATCTAAGACATTATTGCTAGACTCTAAATTATTGAGCATTTAATCAAACTTGCTTATATAATTTTAATCCTAACTTGTTGAATCAAATAATCAAACATCAAAGCCTAAACCCAAAAAGTATAAAACATTGGGATAAAATAAAAAAGGTCCTAAGTTCAAAAAGTGAACCCATTCACACATGGGTGTGCACTCAAAAATCAAATAAAATAGAGAAAATAGAGAAAATAGAGAAAATACCAATTTTGTCTTATTCTCCACAAAGTTGACCAATCCAAATCAATCCTTCATCTCACATGGATTGAGGGGAATTGCATCTCCACCATTGATAAATTCTTTTGCCTCTTAATCTCAACCACTCATTCCTTGGAATCTCTTATAAAATGGATAGCTCCTTTTCTCATTCATAACAAGAATATTTGGATTAAGGTTATTATGCTATTTTCACTCTAGAGTTTACCAAGAACATTCATAGTCATTTTGATTTCATTAGTAGTATTCTTGCATTTATTGTATTGTTAGCTTCATTTCTTAGCTTAGATGGCATGCTAATTTCTTTCTTAGCTTAATGTAGATGCATTGTTCTTCTCATTTGGTAGCTTAATCTTGCATCCTAGTTCTATTCCTCACAATGTTATGCATTTAGCTTGTTAGTTCATGCATTCTCATGCTTAAGCTTTCAAAAGCAAAGTATGCAAGTCTATGCATCTTGCTCCATCTTGCATTGAATCTTCTTTTTTGAAGTAGTAAAGTCATCGATGTCTCTATGTCCAATCTGATCAACAACTATGAGAATCATACTTGCTTCAACTAGGAAGCAATAGGCCGGTTTCAAGGTTTTTTAGTTTAATGCTTTGAATCTCATGTTTTTCTAACCCCTTTCATGTAATGGTTTATTGAAGTGTTTGGTTGCAGATTCTAATCTCACATTTTACCACACATTTTTGGCGCCCACCATGGGGAAAAAAGTTGCGTTTTGCTCCATTTTTCATGATTTCTTGCATATTTTTGATGAAACTACACTTTTTTTCATTCTACTCTGTGTTCTCTATCATACAACAAATTGCAGATTGATACTTTTCCATCTAACCACAGGTATATTGTCGTATGAGGTTTTATTTCCTACCTAAATTCGTATTAGAGCATTAGAATTGTTGTATGAGGTTTGGTAAGACTTTGTTTTGTCGTATGGAAACTACTATTTTGTTGTATGAGCTTTGATGCCAGTCTCTATTTTGTACTTTGTCATTTCAAAAACAACAAGCATTTTTAGGGTTTTTCTTGGGCTAATTTTTTCTTTCTGGTGTTTTGCATATCTTCCATGGTCTTTTCACTATCTATTTTTGTAGCCTAACTGATTTTTGCAAACATTTTTGAGGATATTAGCTTGCCAAATCCACATTTTCACACTATTTTGATACAACTACTAACGGTTTGTGTTTTTAGGACACTTGTTAAAGGAAATTTGAGACTACTAATGATGATGTTTGTAGGTTGTCTTGAAATCACATCAACCAAATGATCGTGCTTGTTAGAATTTTATTTTGATTCATAGGCACATAGATTAACTAGAAAGATCTTTCTTATTTGATTAGAAGCAAGTGTTAGGGGAGTATGCTCTCTTTCCTTTTGGGAAGATCAAAAACCTAGACTCACTTGTTTTGCATTAGGCAATTAAATCTTTGGGAAAGAACTTAAAGTGTGTCTTGTGTGTGTGTGGAGAAAATGATACAGGATAGGAGAGTATTCTCTTTTCTCCTTGAGGAAAAAATAGAAATATAGAATCCTTTTTGTCGCCAAACCATTTAATTTTCAAGTTAAACCTTTAGAGGGCCTGCCAAGGGAGCAATCTCTTGGGAATGACCTAAGTGGGGAACAAGCAGACCTGGCTACTTCCACCCCACTATAATCAAATGCTTCCTTCAATCCAAAGAGAGGGAAGATATGGCTATTTCTATCTCTAATGATTTCTCACTTGTAGGGCCTTGTTGCCCCAGTCTTGCTAAGCAATAACTAAATTTGATTAGGCGCTTGTAGGGCCATCTTGGTCTCAATCTTGTTTACAAGACTACAAGGGAGATACATTCAACTTGTGTAGGGCTGAGAGGTTTGAATCTTGCTTGCAAGACTATACATTTTGGGTGCTTGTAGGGCTATACGCCTTAATTTCTCTTGCAAAACTATAAGGGATAGTCATGAACAGATGAACTTACTAAACACCTTTTAGATAGAGGCTACCTGATCTACCTCTGAAAGTGTCATAATCTTTGTGAAAGGATTGATCCAAGTGGACTTTACCTGGATCACCCCAAGATTTTACACCCAACATATGTACTCCCAAGGATGTTTAAAGAATGAATTTGGCATGGGGGAGCTTATGAAATTCAAGCATTGAGTCTCTTTCCAAAACCCACAACGTGCCTAGTCCCGACGAAAGCCAATAACACTTTGTGTGAGGCGAAGGAGTATCAAGCATGGGAAAATATTGTGACACTAAGCCAAATTGACTATAGGATAGAGAGTGCTTGGTTCTTCACACTTTGTGTTTGATGTACTTGCATACCTTGAAACTTGACATATTCCTCAAACACAAACATTTTGACAATAGACAACAGTAAACATCAAGATTTTTACCTCAAACAAATAGACAAAATTGTCCAAAGTCTCTTACATACAAGTGGAAAACTGTCCCAGAGTCTTTTGTCATTTTAGACCATTGAATTTGTCATATGATAGCACATCTAGAGGGCAGAAACTCATATGAGGACTCCTGCATTGTCATTTGAGAACCTTGTATTGTCGTATGAGACCTAAGTGGAAATCAGTCCAACACTAAGATCTTTGTCATATTCGTCACATTCTTGCAGAAACTACTATTATACCTTGTCACGGTCTCTCCAGCTTTTGAATCTGGTGGTGATACTCATCATTGTCTTTTTGTCCTAGCTTTTCAAAACTCTCTCAATCATATTAACTCTTTTCTCTTGGTTCTTTATCAACTTTGTTGCAAGTGTCATCTAGCAGGTATTCAAATCTCGAATGCATGATACCTTGCATAAATTCAACAACCAAATCAACCTCTTTTTCTTCATCAAACAAATCTCTAATATTTGACATTTGAATTGACACATTGATCCTCTAGAGACGTTAGTCACAAATTGTTATACATGGTCCAAACAAGAAGTCAAAAATCTGATCTCAATTCTAAGGGAAAAGTTATAGATGAATTTTCTCAAGAATTACCTTCTTGTCAGGAACCCAAGACAAATTTCAAGATCTCACACAAGAAAAATTCAAATCCACAACTAACAATACTAGTGTAATATCCCCGCTAGGGAACCCATAAGGAATCAGGTCTATGACCTAAAATTACAACTAACAATTTTTTTTCTAACATTCTAACTTATCACCATTACCATTTACAAGTACATTCCTTAAGGTTCCCTTAATGAATTCATTTACCATTATCAAGCAATACATT
>MU225041.1:264780-290779 GCA_018584345.1 Thuja plicata | reverse complement strand
AAGTCTATCAGGTGATCCTTTTAGCATTAAGGTCCTAAACTATCGTTGACACACAAGAAGATGTATAGGAACATACCTATGCAATATTATTATTTCCCATATTAAAATATGAAGTTATGGTGAGTTGAAAGAAGATCAGTTTAAGGAACCATCTCAAGAAGGGTCATTCTCACCTATAGCTCTTCCTAATTTCTAGTGAGCATAACCAAGACTTGATTGGGTTGGAGGGGAATTACAAATAGTGTTTGAATCTTCAACTTTGGTTGCACACAACACCTCAACCATGTCAGCTTATGATTTGGGGTCCCAACACGACCACCAGAGTCAACATACCAGTGTTTCCTCTTCCTTAGAGGAGCCCACTTCCGAAGAGATTAGGAAGTTTCAACAAGATAAATATTTTCAAAAGATAATGCAAGCCATTATGAAATTGGACAAGGACAAATACTTCATGCATCTTGCATCAACAAGTGTCAAGATTCCACCTGATTTTGGCATTGAGGGACTCAAACAATAGGAAGAAGAGTCGCCTATCACTATTCTCAACCAACAATTGCAAGATATGAGATGTGAGTTAAGAGAACTCAAGAAAGAAAAGGAACAACCTCCTAGCAAATACTCATTGGAATCCATATGTCCATTCCTGTTTTCCAATAATTTGCATATGCCACCTTTTCCCCCAAAGGTCTAAATTCCTAAATATGATAAATACAATGGGGAAGGTGACCCTCAAGACCATGTGAGAGAATTTTGTGCTCTTAGTATGGAATTCATGCATGAAAGGACTTATCTAATGCGACTATTCTTGCGAAGCCTTAGTGGCCAAGCCTTGGAATGGTTCACAAAAATCACACCTAGCATACAAATGTTTGATGAGCTAGTACAAAGATTTATACAACACTACTCTTATAATATCTTGCACATAGTTACTATGCTCAACCTTTGCAACACTAAGCAACATACTGGTGAACCATTTGTGAAATTTCTCCAAAGGTGGAGAAAGATATTTTCAAGATACCCTAGACAAATACCAGATCTAGAAAAGATTGACATTTTCATCAATAATATGGTTCTCGGAATGAATTACGCAGCACAAATGAAAAACATACCTCCTTCAATGACTTGGTTGACAGTGCCATGAGAATTGAGGATGTTCTCATAAAAAAAGGGGATATTACTTTCAATAAATAAATCAAGTCTTCCGAAAATAATAACAATAACAAGGACAAGAGTAAATACTGGAATAAGAACTGCAACGTAGTTAATGATGGTGTTGTTGACTCACCTGAGATTAAACTCAATGAGGCAGTATTTAACCTTACTACGAGCATACATGGTGCCAGGCAAAGTTCAGTTACTCCCAACACTTCTAAAAACACTGAGGATGCTAGAAAAGACAAAGCATCATGGATCCCTGAACCCAAATGAAACTTCACTCCTCTTGGAGAACCTTTAGAAGATGCACTAAAAACATTGGTTTCCAAAAAGATCATTACAATTCCCAAATCAAAACCATGCGACTCCGAGGTAAAACCCAAATGGTGGAATGACGATCACTACTGCAATTTTCATAAAAATAAAGGACACTTGACAAATGACTGTATGAAACTGAATCATGTGATACAAGATCTAATTGATAAAAAAACTATCATGGTTGGTACTCATGGCTCAAATGATGATCATTAGGCCTTCAATCAACCCTTTCCATCCTACGAGAAGGGTGAATCATCACAAATTGCAGGAGCCACGGTAAATCACACATACAAAAACAAAGACAATGTGATCCACATGTTTGAACCCTTTGATAGATCCATCAATGTTATTATCATTATGTTAGAAGTATAATCTTTCCTTGGTGAAATATATGATAAACCAAGGTAGTTTAGTTTAGTTTATTTATTATGTAAGTAGGAGATTCCTATAGAATCCCTACATGAACACTTATCCTCTTTTCCATGTGTGAGGACATAATATTTATTTGTAATTTATTTTTATTCCTAGATTCCTCCTTAAGAGGAAATAGCACAAGTGGCACACACATTATGAATGTGTCTCACATGCACATGGGAGTTACATTTCAACTCCTTCTTCCATCTCTACTTAAGAGATGTTTCTTCTCATTTCTTTTTTTTATGCACTAGTAGCATTACTTCGTCACTTCAAGTGACTCATTTTGTATGAGCTTGGCTCTCATTCTCTCTCTCTCACATTCTTGGCAATTTTCCCATTCATATGTATTCATGGGGGTTTTTTCATGCTTTTCCCCCTTCCAAAATCTTGTCTCCTTGTTATTTTTTCTTTGGTGATGCTCCTCGTTTTGTTCTAATTCATGGTAAATCTCCTATCTCCTACTCATTGAATTAAACATTTCCTGTTTCTTTCTGTATTTTTGTTATTATTTTAACATGGTATTTGAGAAGGTTGGTTTAATATTGTATTGAGTTTACAGGTGAAGGGGCTACCATATCTTGGAGCACTCCAATATCGGAGACTCTTGAGAGAGTGTTAAAAAAAAATCAAATTTTTTTTTGGGTTTGGCTGGTTTACCGACAAGCCAGTTTATCTTTTTGGATACATTATTGGTTTATCTCTTGGATACTTTATTGATTTGTTCACAGGTTTGGAGACATTTCGGTCTTGGCTCAGTTCTTCTTTTATTCTGCTCCTTTTTTTAAGTGGTTTCAAGATTCTGTATAAAGATCCTTGGAGGATTCAATAATATTAATCTCTGCTTATCTCTTTTTTTTAAAACATCATAGCTCTATCTCTATTTATTATTAAATCTTTTAAATAAATCTTTACTAACAGTTCTCTATAGGTTGTGCTCCTTTCTCTGTCTGCATGTTCTTTTCCAGCGTAGCTTGCATATAGATTAAGTCATCTCTTTATTACAGTAGCTCCATTTGTTCATACTCTGCGCAACTTATTTCAAACTTTAACAGAGATCTTTCTAGTTTTTTAACAGTTCTTTTAAATCTAGCTATCTTCTTTTTCTTTTCATTGCATGGTTTAGAGATTTCTGCACTTTCCCTTATATCTCCCTCACTTTCACCCTTGTGCAGCTTCTCTATGCTGCTCCCTAGATTCCTTCTCCTCCTAGTGTGCATCTTTATTTGTTTTATTCCATAGTAATTCTTTATGGTTATTATAACCTTCTGTATCTAGCGTGAGTAGAAGGAGCTTTTTTTCTAACTTTGTCTATCTTTGCGGAGGTTGTTATTATTTTTGTGGCAACTTCTTGATACCTTCACTGAAGTTAATCTATTCTGAAAGCATTGGCGACAACACATTAGACCATCCCTTCGCAGCCTGCTATTTTCTCTCTCCCTGCGTAGCCTAGCTGCTCACACAGCCCTTCCTTTCTTTCTTCATCTTTCTGTGCATGTGTAGGAATATATACTAAATTGATCTCTCTTTTTTTTCACATTGTTGGGCTAACTTAATTGCAGGATTTTCCCTCTAATTTTCATATTTATTCTGTGAGTAACATTCTGCTCCTTGTTTTGTGCTAATTCATGGTAAATCTCCTATCTCCTACTCATTGAATTAAACATTTCCTATTTCTCTCTGTATTTCTGTTATTATTTTAAGTATGAGGAATGTGATTCTGATAATGTGGTTACTAGAGGTCAATCTAAGATCACGTTTAAGGGAATGACATCTACATCTAAACAAAAGGTTTCATCAACAGAAAAGCCTTTGTCATCAAAGAAAGGTTCTACAAACTACAACTTGTTCAACCAATAGGAATGAACTCCTACTCAGATCTCTATATTAGAAATGTTGAAACTATCACCTTCACATAAGGACGTCCTTGAAACTGCGCTTGTTGAAACTAATGTTCCTAAGGACCTTGATGTTGGTTGATTCTAGACCATGGTTAATCATTTGACCTCTCCTCACTATCTGCCTTTCTCAGAGGAAGACGAAAAATCTCCTAGTCACCCACACAATTAGCCTTTGCATATAGAGGCCTCGATTCACAAAATTTGGGTCAAGCGTGTTTTGATAGATGGAGGCGTTGGGTTAAATATTTGTACTCTTAAGCTGGTCAAATCGCTAGGATTTTCTGAGCATACCATTGATCCTCAGAAAAAGATCACTATTAAAGCACATGACAAGGAAGAGTGATCATCCAAAGGACTTGTGGTACTCCCCATCAGGGTAGGGCCTATTGAAAGAAATGTCACTTTCCAAGTGCTTCATTTTCCTCTCGCATACAATATATTGCTAGGGAGCTGTTGGATTCATGACATGAAAGAAGTCCCCTCTACGTATCACCAGTGTGTAAAATTTACCTACAATGGGGTGGAAGTGACCATTCCAGCTGACAACACCTACTCCTGTAACACCTTGAAGCAAGCTGATAGTATGGTTTCACACAATAAAGAAGCACTACAAAATTTTTAAGCAACTCAAAAGACACTTATGCAAAGCTTTGAAGCAAAACTTAAGATAAACAACACAAGCATGGGAGAATACCAGTTGACTTCTCTCCCTAATTCTCCCAGATCTTATGGTATGCCATCCTCATCTTTCTCACCTTCAAATAACAGAAAAGTAGAAATACATGAGGGAACTGGAATGGTGAAGGAACAAGTGTCTCTTTCAGAAGAAAATGAAGAAAAGGTTGTTCTTGCCTAGTTATACAAAGATGAAGAGAAAAATAATGAAGTAAAACATGTGGAGATCTGACCACATAAATATGGGAAAGGATATCAGATGATGAAACAAATGGGATATATGGGTAAAGGACCCTTGGGAAAGGACAAAGGTCTTGTAGAACCTCTTCAAGCTAAATTTCAAGATCCTGTAGGCAAGACTGGCATAGGATACCATGAAAGGAACATCCATCCTTCTCCTAGATACCACTATCCTAGTAGCTCTCACACATATGCATATGATATAGATACTGAAGGTGAGGATGAGATTATTACTCTCCCCTTTGAACAATTGATGCATGTCACCACTAACAATACAACATATCAAGGGGAACCATATGTCCCCTCATTTCATAGAGCTTCCTTTGAACCAAATGGGTCCAATACTTCAGCTATTACAGAGATATTAACTCAAGAGTCAGACATAAATGATAGATATCCTAACTGGGGGAAACTTGTCTTTACCTCTCATGTCCTTGACTTACCACATTTCTCAAAAGATGGAGTGGATGTTGTTGAGGAGGTCTCTCCTCGTGCCTCTAAAAAATCAAAATATAATTCCACTCAGTATGAAGCAGATCAGAAAAGTGAAAACAGTAACTACCTCAGTGTTCCAAGGACTCTCTGTCACTTTTTATAAAATAGAGATCAAGATCCTATCCAATTTGATTATGGGAAAGATAATACTCTACCAGAACAAAATCCTAACTGAGGGAAAAATGTGGCTCCTATAATTGTGTTAGATTTACCTCACTCAATTGAAACAGACTCTAATGAGTATGAGTGGGACTCCTTCTCTGATGCTACTATGGTTATCGAAGTAGATATGATTCACAAGTTTGCACCGTATGTTCTACATGAAGACAATGTTCACACCAATGAACCTTTGAGAAAACATCCTAAGCCAAAACCCATCCTTATTCCCAATGATGATTCTGAAGAGGGGGAAAGGCCACTTCTTCCACGTAACACAAATTGGAATTTCAAGAGAGAACCATAGAACTCTCTTGCATCATGTACTCAAGACTGGGATTCTGATAAATGCTCTAGTCATTCCGCCACATCAAACAACAATAGAAATGAGCATACCTCCACTAGCTACAACCATGATTTCAATAATGGACAATGGGCATAGTGGGACTGTGAAATAGAAGAAAGTGATGACACTTGGGATCTTAGAGACCTTCAAGAACTTGACATGGATCCTCCACCACGTGTTCCATCTAGGAGAATTCAAGTAAAGCCAATGAGTGTCTTTTTAGAATGTGTGGCTGCTCGAGAAGCATGAGAAAATGCTAACATTAGGTCAAACAAATTGGATTCTCATACTACCAACAATGGCTCCGCTAGAAGTGTTAGGGTGAATCATAGTCTAGGAAACCCTTCAGAGAGTACTATCACAAATATTCTCTTGCTTGTTGAAGACCTTGATCTCGATAACTCAGTGCTATCCTTGGAACCTATTGAATCCCTACCTCTTGTCCATCCTGAACTCATTGAATGGAACCTTGATGCGCCCCTAGACCTCATTTCTACTCCTAATGACTACACTTTGGCCTGCTACCTAAATGCCATTGAACCTCTCACCTCTTCCACGAGTGCAAAAAGTGTAAACATGACAGAGGTGGATGCCAACTTCCCCAACCTAAAGAAAAAAGAAAAAGAGAAAAAAAGTTTTGATGGTGAAAAACACTTTGTGGCAATATCAGAACCAAAAATAGTAAAAACAAAAGGCCTATCCAACAGTGAAAAATTCTCTAAGGCACCCAAGGATGGGGAACTTGATCTCCTCCCTATTCATCTTCAAGAAAGATCATCAGTGTTGATAGAACCAACACAAGCAGTGAATCTAGGAACAATAGAGGCACCTCAACTCATCTACCTAGCACAATATTTATCCAAGCAAGAAAAGAAAGAATTTGTTCAATTCTTCATGAAAAAGAAAATCAACTTTGCTTGGTCTTATTCAGATATGCTAGGATTAGACATAGAATTGATTATGCATCATTTATTAATTACTCCAGGAATCAAACCAGTCAAAAAAAATCTTTGAATGATGCATCCTAATGTGGCATTACTAGTCAAAGTGGAGTTAGAGAAGCTACTGAAGGTTGAATTCATTCGTGCTATAGCTTACATGGATTGGATCTCTAACATTGTCCCTGTGACTAAACATGACAAGTCCATTCGAGTTTGCATAGACTTTAGGGATCTAAACAAGGCTTGTCCCAAGGATGACTTCCCATTACCTAATATCGACATGATTATGGATCTCATGGTTGGTTATGAGATGTACTCACTAATGGATGAGTTTTTCGGTTACAATTAGATGAGAATAGCTCCTGAAGATCAAGAGAAAACTACTTTCACCTGCGCTTGGGGCACGTTTTGTTGGAACATCATGCCTTTTGGCCTTAAAAATGTTGGAGCAACATACCAGTGAGCTATGACCACTATATTCCATGATATGATGCATAAAAACATGGAGGACTATGTAGATGACACCTTGGAAAAAGTAGCAAGAAGGGCTACTCCCTTAGAAGATTTAGAAAGGATTCTAGACATAATGGAACAGTTCAAGCTTAGATTGAATCCTAAGAAGTGTGATTTTGGTGTAACTTCTAGAAATTTGTTGGGATACATTTTTTCAGCTAAAGGAATTGAATTTGATCCCAGAAAGGTAGAGGTAATAATGGATATGCAACCTCCTTGCAAAATCAGTTAGGTTAGGACTCTACAAGGCCGAATCCAATATATCAAAAGATTCATATCCCAACTCGTAGATAATGCACAACCTTTTACAAGAGTAGTGCACAAAGGAGTCATATTAAAATGGGATGAAGGGTGTGAAAAACACTTCCAAAAAATCAAAGAATATCTTGCTAATCCACCCGTACTGATGGCTCCTATTCAAGGAAAGACTCTTCTTCTTTACATCTCACCTACAGACACATCCCTAGGAGATTTGTTGGCACAACAAGATGAATCAGGAAAAGAAAGATCCATATACTACATAAGTAGAACCATGGTATATTATGAGCATAACTACACTATCATTGAAAAATCTTGCCCTTTTGTAGTTTTTGCTTCTCAAAAACTAAGACACTACATGTTGGCACACTCTGTTAAGCTAATCGCTAAAATAGATCCTCTCAAGTATCTGTTGAGTAAAGAAACTCTCACTGGAAGGTTGGCTAAATGGGTTATGATCCTCAATGAATTTGACATTGAATACATTGAAAAAAAAGTGATTAAAGGACAAGTTATTTCTAATCACCTTGTTGATCCTCCTTTGCAAGATACACAACCGCTACTGATAGAATTTCCTGATGAAGCTATTTTTCACCTCACAGAACATACTTGGACAATGTTCTTTGATGGCTCCTTTACACAATAGGGAGATGGTGCTGGAACCCTCTTTATCACACTACAAGGATATAAGATCCCAAAAGCTTACAAAATGATGTTCCTGTGCACTAACAACATTGCGGAATACGAAGCTTTAGCAAATAGTTTAAAGATGGCTATCGAATGGAAAATTACTGAACTACACATCTATGGTGACTCACAACTAGCAATCAATCAAGTCAATGATCAGTACCAAACAAAGGATGATAAATTTCTACCATATAAACAGATGATTGACATTCTTAAGAAGTATTTTGTATTTGTTACTTTCCAACAGATACCGAGAGAAGAAAACAAGGTAGATGATGCTATGGCCACCTTAGACTCCATGCTACAACTTGGAGAACATCAATCTTGCTATGAATTCTTGGTGTAAGAAATCCTCTTTCTTTCTTATGATTCCCCAGAATCCCAAGTCATGTGCTCCTTAGTGGGTATCGATTCATCCTGTTACACTCATATCTACTCTTACCTCCAAAACCAAACCCTGCCAAATAACCTATCCAGAAATGAAAAAATAAACCTTATAAGGAATGCCTTCTGTTACTTGATCATGGCTAATGAACTGTATATAAGAGGTCTATATGGTAATCTCCTTAGGTGTCTATAACACAACAAGTCTAAATGTGCACTAAATGAAGCCCACGAAGGTGTCTGTGGATCTCATTCGAATGGTCTTTCGTTAGCTAAGAAATTATTATGGATAGGATACTACTGGACCTCTATGGAAAAGGATGCCATACATTTTTCCAAGACATGAAAGGAATGCCAAAATCATGGTAACCTAATCCACACTCTCGCACATGAGTTGTTACCTTTTATTACTCACTGGCCATTTCAGCAATGGGCCTTTGATCTGATCAGACAAATCTATCCCTCGTCCTATAGTTGACACAAATTCATTATAATAGCCACTAAATACTTCACAAAGTGGGTTGAAGTAGTTTCCTTGATCAAAGCTATAGGTAAAAAAGTATCCATGTTTATCCTCAATTATATCATCTGCACATATGGAATTCCATCATCCATTGTGACAGACAATGGGGGCAATTTAAAAATAAATTCATGAACAAACTTTGTGACAAGTTCAAAATCACCCAACACTGTTCTTCTACTTACTACCCTCAAGGGAATGGGTAGTCCAAGGCCTCCAATAAGAACATATTGAAAATCTTGCATCGAATAGTGAGTAAGAATGGGAAGGACTGACACCTTCAACTCAATCCAGCCTTATGGGCTTATAGAACTAGCATCAGAATACCTACAAGGGCAACACCATTTTCCTTAGTATATGGCGCAGAAGCTATATTGCCAATTGAGATAGAAATAACCTCACTCTGAGTCAATCTACATGGACTCATTACTGATGAATATTATCAAATTTCTAGAATCCAAGAGCTAGAACTACTTGATGAATGCAGAAGAGAAACATTCGACCATCTGAGGGTCTATCAAAAGAGAATGTCTTGAGGCTACAACAAGAAAGTGAGACATAGAGAATTCCAGGTTGGAGACATTGTGCTTAAGGAAAATCCTAAAAATCAACAACATCATGAGAAAAAGGGAAAATTTGAACCTAACTGGCTGGGTCCCTTTGTGATCACTGCAACATTTGGCTTTGGGGCCTATCAACTGTCAAATCTAGAAGAGGATACGTTTAATGATCCCATCAATACTCTCCACCTAAAGAATTTCTACACTTGAGAATTCTTGCAGGTCAAAAGCATGTACATACATATATGATCCTGAAAAAATATCAAAAAAAAGAAAAAAGATAAAAAGATAAAAAACACTTGGAAAAAGTCCTAAAAAAATGTCTGTCTTGGTGAAAACCTGGCAAACAGTTGCCTTGATGAGTCAAAATCAAAAAAATCAAAATAGAAGAAAAGAAAGAAAAAAATACAAAAAGTGAAAAATACAAAAAAAAATTGAAAAATCAAGAAAAGTGCCTTGGTGAAAACCTAGAAATAGGCACCTTGGTAGCAAAAATAAAATCTCTACCAAGTGGTGAAAACTTGGCAACATGCGCCACTTGTAACCTAGTGCTTCATCTATCAAAGCATAGCTTGGCTCATCTCATCTGTGGGATGATCTTCGTGCTTTTTTTTTTTGAGCTATCACATAAATCCAGTCCTTGCTTCACTAGTTGAAGCCATCCTTAGGTGTTGTATGGGCCTCCTACTTTTCAACATGATTCCAGTCAACCTCTCAAGTCCTCATAATTTGTATCATTCTCTGGACAGTTTTTCACTGACACACTGGTGTTTCTCAACACTCCCATTTTGGAAAAATATGTGTTTCTCAACACAAACATCAGATAACATACACATAATAACACACAAACAAACCAGTATGACAATGTTCATCAAAACCCACATCAAACAAGCTAAAAAAACTGAATGATTGCTGACAATTTTTTTTTGTATGTTGTCTGTTATCAATGATTTCCTATGATTTATGCTTGTTGATGTAGTTCCAATGATCCTTATGTCAAGATAGTAGGGTGTATGTGGTGAGAGATTCCTCACTTAGGTGGATAAGCCACACATCCCTTGATCCTACTCTCTTGCACTATAAGGTGAGGTTGGTCCTATCTCCTTGTCTGTTATTCTGCTTGTTTCAACAACAACACGCTCATGGTTATCTTGGCTCTGAATGCCTCGATACTGGTGTAATTTTTTTATATGAACTAGAAACAATGTTTAGGTCATCTTGACTCTTGTACCTAGATGCTTATTTTTTTTCTCACACCTATCCAATGAAGATTTGTATTCATATCCTTATGGTTTCATTGGCACCAGTGGGGATTGTATTAACTCTGGTGTCCCAAATGTCCAAATGATGAAAATATTGTGACTAGAGAAGTTGGTGACTTGACTCGCATCATAGGTTGCATTTCTAGGCTTGCATAATATCATGGTAACATACTCCATTGGATAATCTAAACATGGAGCTATTCCTTTAACATGTCGCTTCCTTCAATCCTTTGCTGATGCAATCAACTACATTTCATCTCCTGAAGGTTATCCATCTACACACAAAGGGTTAGTAACAAAAACAAAAGAATGACATATATTTGGAACAAGATAAATGAAGCATACATGATTTACAACTATCATCTATGATCTAAGCTACATAAAGCATACAACATCAAAAGATTGTACAAGATATATGACAAGAGATAACGACACAACATGTTTGAGTAACAAAGAGGATCATCATATATGTGTATATATATATATATATATATATATATATATATATCAAAATGTCTTGATGTATACAAAAAAATGCGCTCTCATAAATATCAAGCAAAAATGTGCACCTTCGGTGTAATTGAATCATATACAATCTAATAGATCTCAAAAATTAGAATGGGATGAGATGGAAGAGAGGTAATCAAGTCTCACTTCCTCCCTTGCCACCATCAAGTGGTGGGTGTGGAGGAGCATCTGTCCAAGGTGGAGGGCCTGTTCCCTCAGATCATGCTAAATACTCTGAATATAATGGCACCTACTATAACCTAGGGACTACAGTGGTATACACTGCAACATAGTAGGCTATCCTACTAGTCTGAAATGTCACCTGGCTCTGTAAAGCCTTGTTAGGATTGGATAATACTGAGAGGGGGGTGAATCAATATTATAGCACTTAATTAAATTCTTCAACCATTTATATATTAACCATAAACTTGCAATAAGGAAAAGAACATAAGCAAATGACACAGTACTCATAACACCATATTTTGTTTTTGAGGAAACCCTAGCCAAGGGAAAACCCCAGTGGGGATGGTACCCACAAACATGTACTAAAGTATAATATCACTATAAGGAGACCTGGCCCCGTTAGGAGCTAAATATTACATAACACATTTCCTTGTTAAAGGAATTACAACCTTGTTAAAGGATCACAACACCCTGTTAGGGGCCAACTGAGCTTACATATCTTACAATATAATTTAGGTTACAAAGTGTTCTCAGTTGTGAACAAAAAAAGGCAACACTGGTGCTTAGTTAGTTCCTTTATTGTTCTTCAATGATCTCTGTCATTCTCTTCTCTACCATTCACTCAACATCTCATCCAACTATCCAACTAGCCACTGTTTCCAACCAACATATATCTTTATCAAAAATATCTTACATATATATCTCACAACTTTACAAAGTCGGCTCTCAATATGAATATTATAAATATTACTAAGTTGTCCTTCAATACAATATATATTTAATATAGTAAATATCAAATTCATAGTCGGTTCTCTTGCATAGTAAATGTGGAGGTTATGAACAACCAAAATACAACTTTGATTGTCTAGAGTCCAAGCCATGCTCCCTCAATTTTTGCTACTATCAAACTGCTTTGTTTCGCTATTCTGTTATAGTCTATCTGTCTTCAATTCTTTCTGACTCATCGTAGACTCAACCAAAACCAAATCGATCTTTGGTGGAGGTCATACATACCCCGTACTATCTTTCTCTAAGCTTTATTTCCCTAAATCATCGATCTCATTCTTCGACATCCAAAATACTTATGTATCTCTGCTTTTACACTTTGTCGATTTATGAATCATCAAAAATTATCTTTGCTGGAATCGATCTGAAACCTAGATGCATTGCCATAAATGACAACCAAAAATTAAATCACATTTACACAAAATTGATTACTTTCCAACAATCTCTCCGTTTGGCATTGATGGAAAAACTTAACAAAAAAAAATGAATAAGTGTTCCAACAAATCTGTCTCCTCTATAATCTTCCTTTCTTTTTCTTTTCTCTTTTCTTTTCTTCTCCTATATAATTTTTTTTATTATTATTATTATTATATATATATATATATATATATATATATATATATATTCTTCTATTCTCCCCCTTTGACAACAATGACAAAGGTGCATATAAAATTGGTTTTAGTTCTTGCTCACCAGTTTCTGAATATCCTGAAAGGAATCTTCCAAGATCTTCACTTCTTCAGTCCATGTTTTGAACAAAATTTGACTAATGTGAATTAAGCCATTCAGTGCAAATGATGTGGTCTTAGCTTCTTTCAAGTCTTTGGGCATAGATTTATCCAGTGAATCTGTCACTTTCCCCAAGTCTGAGAGATGAACCTAAAGTATTGATAACTTAGGAGTGATAAAGATTTTTAGCAAATTGAATCTTGTCGGTACTCTCCCTTTCTCATTATCTAATACACTGATTTTAGCCAAAATCCTTGCGAATTCTTTTTCTAACTCTGTTGTGGATTGTGAAGATGTTTCACAACCATCCATCATACTGTTCAGAGTTTCCCTCTCTTTGGCAATAATGTCTTCTACATTCTGAACATGCCTTATTGGATTCATGCAGTAGCTAAACAATTTTATCCCATGTCCAATGCATCTCCTTGCATTTGTCAAGAAATTTTTCACAATTCCTAAGTCCCATGTGATGGAATTGCAAACTGTTGTTAACTTCTTCTCTGAGTATGTTTTCTCTGCCTTCTCTTATGCTATCTTCAATAAGTTCTCATAGTGCCCATCAAATTCATCAAGTGTGATTCTCAGATTTTCAATGTCACAATTTTTCTGGAAAACAATAGGTATAGGAAGAATTTTTTTATAATATCAATTGCTCTTGTATTTAGTTTTTCCTTCTTGTCTCCTTTCTGTTCTGATATTTCCTTTGCTTTGTTCAAAGCAGTAAATGCCAATTTTACTAATTCAACTTTATCCATGCTGTCAACATTTACATCACTGCTTGCCAACAATGAAATGGATGATGTGTTTACCTCTTTCTTTTCATCCTCTTTCTGATCTGTCTTCTATTCTTTTTCCTTCTTATGTTCCTCTTCCTTCTTCTATTCTTCTTCCTCTTTGAGTTTAGTCTCATTTACCACAGAAGTATCCATAGTCCCTAAAAAAGGGTCCTTTTCATCTTGAGAGGTGTCAAGAGTTATTGCTACACCAGAAACATAGAAATCTAGTGGTAGATCCACTTCCCTCTTCTCAGTAGTTGTCTCTGTTTCTTTTAATCTTTCACCCATTCCAAATTATGTGGGAAAAGTGGTCTTAGGAGGTGAGGGCTTGTTAGAAGTAGTACTCATCAGTGTCTTCTCTAGTGCCTTCTGAGTTTCCTCAGTGACTTCATCATACTTCATCACCATGATTTTCAATAGTCTCACCTTGGTCCTTAATAGAGGTTTTAATTCCTTGTATATTCTGTCCCTTTCTTGTACTAATATCACAGGAAACATGTTATCAATTTCTCAATTCCTGATTGTATCATCTTCAATCTATGCTACATGTTTTCTTATCTCTAATCTCCCATATAGGTGTATAGGTATGCTTCCTTAAATTTATAACAGTGTCTTCTTGAAAGTAAGTAAGTGTTCTATCACAATGTCCTCAATCTTAAGTTTGTCTGCTTCTTCATACCTGTTATAGTATTTATCAATTTTGACCAATTTTCCTTGTTCTAATGCTCTCTTCTCTATCATCTTCAAATCATGTTTCCAAATGTGTTTTTCTACTTTCTTCTCTTCTCCTGCTATGCTCTGCTCTTTAGTGGATGTTTGCATGCTTGATCTTGTAACTCTAGAAGTGATATTTTCATCTTGTGCAGTTTTCTATTGAGGAGGAGGTGGACTATCTACCTTAATTACCTCAGGAGTGGGAGGGGCTATAGTACTTCCACTCACTGGTTCAAGTGATATTTATTTTATCTTATTTTTGAATTCTTTTAGTTCCTCTTCTATCAAACCAAATTTTATTCCACATTCATGTACGAGATTTTCAATCTTTCTCTTCCATAGACCTCTAGTCTGTTCTTCTCTCACCTTTGCTAAATTTTCTTCATATGTTCCCCATCTTTCCTCTATTGTATCAATTTATGATGCAAGGACATGTTCTACTTTTATGGTAAGTACCTCAAAACTTACTTCATAACCCATGGGATAACACCATTTCTTTATGGGTATGACTGCTTCAAAGCATACACAATCAGTTTCAACAATGAAACAGATTGTATCTTTGTATTTCTAAACAATGTCTTCATGTATCATGTATCTTTTTTTCATTTGTCTCTGTAGTATCTTGATCATACCAAATAGTTAACCATCAACCCAAGTAGCATTCTATTTCTTGTAGCTTTGTGAAATAAATATGCCAGTAGGCACTCTAGATTTCCAACCACTAGGATGTAAGCCAGGAAATTTGTTCTCAATATGAATGAACATATGCATCAACAATGACCCAAATATGAAGGTTTTCGTTCTGTCCTTCTTCACTAGCTTCACATTCTCAAGGAATTGATGTGCCAAAACCTCACATAGGTTATACTTTATATTATCCTTCACCATTCTCCATATCATCATGATTACCCCAGCAGATACCGAGTTAGTTCTGCTAGTGTAGTAGAACTATTACCCAAGTATCATCGCAATCAATCTTATATCTTGCTGAAAGATGTTTACATTCATTGCCTATTTGTCCCATTTGGAATGAGTTAGGGTTTCAACTTATTTCTTTACATGTTTCTCCGCAACAGGGATGACTGCGGTGTTTTCCAATCTAGTGATTTCATGGATTAGGTCACTACAAATCTTCACAGGTTGATCACCAATCTAGATAAACAGATGATGAACCCTACGTAATAGTATTTTGAATCATTCATCTTCATCGAATTTGCATAAATCCAAAATTTTCATTATGCTCAGCTGATTAATGTATTTGTATTCTTCTCGCATGACTCGATTATCAGTCATATACTCCAGCTTAGTTGATATATCATCAATTCCCTGTATATCATACTGTAACGGAATCCCAAGTCATGTGCAATCGGAAGCGGGAAATACTTTTTGCAAAGGCCGACCTCCTGAAATTGCAAGACCCCAGGATCTGAACCCTGGGTCAAGGTTGAGGTCGACCCTGACCTAGGTTAGGGTCGAGGTCAACATAGACCTAAAATGTCAACGTTGACCCTGAAGCCCAGAATCACTAGTCTGCCATCTAGAATGCAGAAATCAGGCCAAACAGGAGTGGAAAGAGGAACAGAACAGGGAGGAAGCCATGTCAAGATCAAGAACCCATTCAAGGTGCTTTCCCTGACCCCAAACCACTTACTTGGAAGGCTAAACATGTCTACAATGGAAGTGCTTCCATTTTCTGACTATACACATACTTACAATGTATGTCAGCCCTAATATCTTCTACGTGTAACACGCCATATGAGGTTTGGGAAAATTCTCCCTCTGGATTCTCTTCACATGATTTGAATGAATTTTTCTTAAACTTATACATAGGTCGATCTATAACATCAAAAATAATAGGTGCATCCATGGATAGATGATGTAAATACCTTTCTTCCATTGAATTCTGAGTTTATCCTTCAATCGATCACACATGGCCAATGTAGAATAGTGTGAACTTATCTTCTCTCTGATCTCCTTAGCTCACTCTTCATCAAATGACAAAGAGATAGGTCATCAAGTAGTTATTTATACAAGTTTAAGTCATGAATTTCACTTTTACTTAAAAGTGTCCAATCGGCTATTAGATCTTGCAAAAAAAATATATGTTTCAGATGATGTTGCACTCTTAGATGTATACTTCATGATGTCGTCCAAGCTTATACCCAAGATTTCTTGAGCTCAATCCACAAACTTCAAGGAAGGATATATTTTGATGTATGTATCCAATGCTCTCCCTAAGGCCATGATCGGCCAATTAGCTTGATTCTATTTTTCTACCATCAGGAAAAGATCCAGTAGCCTCTACTGACTCTCCCTGAATTGATGTCTCACTTGTTTCTTTGATCTTCCATATCTTACCACTGTTTCTATCTTTTGCCTTCTTAAAACAACTTTCAAAATCACTCTTCAAAATTGCAACACTCTTACTAATATCATTTCCACTCTTTTATAAATTCATAGGAGGTGGTACTCTTTTGTTGTCTGATCTATTATACCTGCAAAATTTCACTATATGTCCTGTATAATTGCATTTGTAACATATAGGAGGTCTTCTTTCCTGATTAACTTGTAGCTTTCAGTACTTCATAATGTGTCCAATGTTATTACATTTGTAGCATGTAGGTTTCACTATATATCCTCTTCCATTATCTTGTCTATACCCTGATTGATTAGGTTTTTTGCATTCTACTTTCTTGTGCCCATATCCATTACAGTTAAAACAATAACCAGAAAAATTTCTAAAAGGGGCATTACCTCTACAGTCTCTCTTCATGTGTCCAAATCTGTTGCAACCAAAGTATCTACCTCTGAAGGGTCTGATCTTGTCTTTAGGTTCTTCAATAGAACGTTTCTCAACATAAATCTTCTCATTTCCTTGTTAAAGGAATTATAAACCTATTAAAGGCTCACAACACCCTGTTAGGGGCCAACTGAGCTTACAGCTCTTACAATATAATTCAAGTTACAAAGTGTTCTTAGTCATGAAGAAAAACAAGCAACACTGGTTCTTAGATAGTTCCTTTATTTTTATTCAATGATCTTTTTCATTCTCTGCTCTTCCATTCGCTCAACATCTCATCCAACTGTCCTGTGTATGTGACTTTTGTACCTGTTAAGATACACAACACTTTAATAGATCATTGCATTAGTGAAAACAAGGGGTTATAAAACATAGAAATCACCAAAATTGATCCATTTCTTCCTATCTAGGAGGAGTATGAAAAATGACATAATAGCCCTTAGATTATGCATATTCCAGTGACAAATACAACCTAAGAATGGAAGATTCAAATGAAAAGTAATCTAAATGATTCAAAAACATGCATTCTAGCTCTAGAAATGGAGATAATAACAAAATAACTAAGAAATAAGCTAAAAAGCAATATGAAAGTCCTAAAACATGAGTAACATAAGATTGCTTCTTCAATTCTCCAATTATGGGAAGCATAAGGATGCTTTCAACACTTCAAAATTAGGAGAATTACAACAATATATTGCATAAAATCAAGGGCCAAGAAAAGAGCTTCCAAAATTAAGGGCCATTTGATCTCAAAACCCATCCTATTTATAGAAGAAATGGAGGAAGGGGAGAAGACTCTAGAAGGGCTTCCATTAATGAGGGTGTAAGACTCATTAATGAGGAGTGTGGAAGAGAATGTGTAAGAGCCATTAATGCTTCATTTATGAAAGCATTAATGAGGTATGAGTGAGGGTTTAAGGTCAAGCCTGACAACTTTGAGTTTAGGGGGAGGGTTGAATTCCTATTCACATCTTAGTGGAATGTGACAAGCTTAAGGGTGGCTTAGGATTAGGTTTAAGGATTAAGGGATGTGATTAAGGAGATAGAGATGGGAGGAGAGAGAATGAGTGGAGGGGGGATTAGGTAATTAGGGTTAATTAGCTAATTAAGAATAATTAGCATGTGAGAAAGGGTTGCGATGAGTTTGAACTCATGGTTGGGTATTTGAGATTGGTTAGGTTAGAGGGAATATTAATGAAATAAAATGTTGTAATAACATGGTACAGGAGCACACCTATGCTAACCTCCATGTTTTTATCATTTTTTGCTTGTACTTGAAATTGGCCAAGTCAAGAAAGTTAGGTTGTTTCTAGACCTTAGAAGGTCATTGCAATGTGGGCTAGGTGAGTTAGTCATTAGGACTAAGGTCACAACAATAGCCATTGTTAGTAGTTTTTCAATTACTTAGGCTTAGTTGCTAAATGTTGGATTTGAGTCATGAATGTGTCCTAAATACATAAATGAGGACATAGAGATGCCTTGAGGCCTTTAATGATCTTGTATCCTCGAAATGAAGAGGTTAGAGGTCCTAAAACTTAGGGATAAGGCATAATGACAAAGATGCCAAAAGTTGCTAAAATGTTGCTATGACAACATTTGAAATTATTGCAAATGTTGCATGCAACTCGGTTATCTTTGGATCCCTTTATGAATAGGAGTGGGGAATTGACCAACAAGGCCTAGAATCATGGAGATGGCATCTAATGTTACCTAAGGACTTGAATCTAAGAAGGGTCATTCATTGTAAATAGTTTGGAAGGAGCAATACAGTTTACAATTCTGGTTTTCTGAGAAACCCGTGCATTTCATTGTGACAGTGCCATCTTATGGATTGAAAGCTTCAAACTGATGGTTGTTTTGTGTTCCTAAGATAGTTACAAACATTTTTCATTCAGTAAGTTAGTCATTTTGAGATAGTATAAGGTCTTAGTTAAATTGTTTTGTGTTTAGTGAGTCCACTAGTCATGTCCTGACTAGTCAGTCAGTTCATGGCTCCCCCATGAAATATAACCATGGGAAACACCTAAGGATGGATGGAAATGTTAGGGGAGTTAGTAGTGTAAATATGGTTAGGATTAGGATTCTTATAAAGACAGAGAGATATTTTTACTACTAATCCCTAGGCGAGCTGACAGTGCCCGGTTAGTGGTTTAGGATAGAAGAATTGGCATGTTTCATGTAGGGGAAGAAAGTAATGTATGGAATAAGTATAGTTCTAGTTAGGGTTTAGTCCTATCCTAACATACTATGATGGTCAAGTTCATACCAATCATTGAGACCAAGTTTTGACTAAGTTTTCTACTAAGTTGTAGACAGTCCTAGAAATTAGGCCTATTAGCCCTATTGATCCTAGATTGTAGGAACCCTATGTATGAAGGAATTCTGAAACTAAAACCTTCAAAATATCTTGTAAAGTGGTAAAGGGTATTTGAATGTGTGACTATTTTTTCAACTTATTTGCGAAAGTTTTGAAAGAAGTGAGAAAAACACATTGTGAAAGGCTACAAGGGAATAAGCCCAATTAGGCCTCTTGAAGACATAAACTTGGACTCGACTAAAAAGAGTTAAGAGATCCATCAAAATGGATTCAAATTGGATCAAATGGACTATCTACATGATTATGGACACCCCTGCAATGATTCATGGATGTTAGATTGGAATTAACACTTAGATCCTTCTAAGTGTAGGAGAGGAAGTGAAGTAACTACTAGGGTGTTAGTCTTTCAAAGGTGAATCACAAGTGTGAGAATCTTGAAGAAGAGTGGGATTAGGAATTAGTTAATCACCTAAGCCTAATAAGGACCTAGAGGAGATTAGGATCCTTGAAGAAGACAAAGAAAATATTCTTAGTTAACTCACATCATATTGGTATCAGAGCTTGATTAAAGATCAGGCTTTTGGTGGATGTTTCAGCATACTAAATCAGTGGGAGATAATACACCATTTGGATTAGTAGAAGAAAAATCCATGGTGACTAATGCTGAGTTAGCCAAAAAGTTGGATGAGCAAGAAGAAGACAACAATTTGTTAAGATAAACGTTGTCTCAAATGGAGCAACTCTTGGGAGAAGTCCAAGACAAAGTTGAGAAGATGAAAGATAAGATAGATCAGAAAGAAGAAGAAGCAAGTTAAAAGGGAGTGTATGTAGAAGAGGAAGTTCCAACCCCTGACTCTGTTAGTGATCAAGAACCCTTCTTAAAGGCATTGAAGGCCTTAAGTGGCAAAGATTTAGAGGGTGTACCACTTTTTAGTGGACAAATGGATCCAGATTCAGTTGTGGATTGGACTGAGAGTATAGAGAACCATTTCAAATGTGATGGTATCACATAGGCCCAAAAGGTGAGTGTCGCCAAGTCAAGGTTGAGAGGATCAGCTCTCACATGGTGGAAGTTTGTTCAAACTGAGAGGGAGAAAGAAGGAAAGAGTTATATAGTCTCATGGAAGGGAATGGTGACTAAAGTCAAGCATACTTACTTACCTGATGATTATGAGGTTCATCTGCATAGGAGAAGACACAATCTTAGACAAAAAGATTTTGATGTCCAAGCATACAATGAAGAGTTCCAAAATTTATGCTTAAGGTCACAAGTGGTGGAAGATGAAAGCATCAAGCTAGCTAGATACTTGAATGGACTCAAGTGGTCTATTCAAGAAGACATGAGTCTTGTGAACTTAAAAACCATTTGCCAATGTTATCAAATGGCCTTGAAGATAGAGGAGAAAGGAAAAAGAAAGCAAGAGAAAACCTCCAAAGGAAGAGGTAGAGGAAGGGATAACAGAGGAAGAAGAGGTGGCTATGGTGGAAGAAGTTTAGAATCAAGGACACAAGGAGAAGTCAAGTACACTGAGTAGAAAGATGGAAGTTCTAGTAGAGGTGGAAGAGGAAGGAACTCAAGTTTTAGAAGTAGAAGTGGTGGACAAGGAAGAGGCAATTATTTTGCCAATATGAAATGTTACCATTGCAACCAAATGGGATACCCTGTCTATAGGTGTCCAAAGAAGGGTAGTACTTCTCAAGGAGGTAACAAGAGAACTATTTTAGTTCATGAAGAGACAAATGCAGTAGAGACACAATCTAAGGTACCACTGAATTCTGAAGAAGGTGAGAACCTCATGATGAGGAGAACATTGATCAAGGAACCTGTCAAGGAGGAACCAAGCCAAAGGAGGTCTCTACTCAGAATCAAATGTAAGGTGATGGGAAAAGTATGTAGAGTCATTGTAGACTTAGGGTATACTGACAACATTGTGTCAGAGGAAGCAGTCAGCAAGTTAGGCATGATAAGGATACCTCGTACCCATCCTTACAAGGTCACATGGCTCAATAAGGGATAGCATGTCTTAGTCAATGAGAAAGCATGGGTAGAGTTCTCTATAGGGAGATATAAGGACAAGGTTCTATGTGATGTGCTTCCCATGGATGCATGTCATTTTCTCCTAGGCAGGCCATGTCAATTTGACCGCCAAGCTATCCATGATGGAGTGAAGAACTCCTATACATTCAAGAAAGATACAGTAACTTTCAAGATCCAATCAATTTTAGAAGATGCAGGTGTGAAGAAAACAAGTCCTAATGTGCTTATGGTGGGTGAGAAAGAATTCATAGAAGCCATGGAAGAAGGAGAAGGAGTTGGCTATGCATTGGTGCTAAGACCAAGAGAAATGAATGAAGAAAAAGGAGACAAGAAATCAGAGATACCTAAGGAGATACAAAGTATGTTGCAGACTTATGAAGGCATAGTAAGTGATGGAAAACCATCAACATTACCCCCTACAAGAGCCATAAGTCATAGGATAGACTTCATACCCAGAGCTACCCTACCTATTAAGGCAGCCTACAAGATGACACCTCAACAAAATGAGGAAATTGCTAGGCAAATAGAAGAAATCCTTAACCAAGACCTTATCAAGAAAATCATTAGCCCTTATGCAGTACCTACTGTGCTAGCACCAAAGAAAGGAGGAACATGGAGACTTTTTACTAATTCAAGAGCCATAAATAGGATAACCATTAGGTATAGGTTTCCCATACCTAGGATTGAGGACCTAATGGATTGTCTAGGTGAAGCTAAGTACATTAGTAAGATAGACTTGAAGAGTGGCTATCACCAAATTAGGATACATGAGGGAGATGAATGCAAGAAATCATTCAAAACCAATGAAGGTTTGTATAAATGGCTTTTCATGCCATTTGGACTGTCTAATGCCCCCTCCACATTCATGAAGCTCATGAATGAAGTCCTCAAAGACTACATTGGCAAATTTGTAGTAGTATATCTTGATGATATACTGATTTATAGTAGGACAAGAGAGGAGCATCTTCAACACCTTGAGACTATCTTCAAGAAGTTGGATGAAGAGAAGTTGATGATTAACTTGGAGAAATGCGAGCTCATCAAAACAGAGCTAGTGTACCTTGGGTTTGTTCTCTCTCATGGAAATCTGAAAATGGATAAGAGTAAAGTGGAAGTCATCATGAATTGGCCTAATCCAAGGTTAGCAATAGAGGTAAGAAGTTTTCATGGCCTTGCTCTATATTATAGGAAGTTTATAAGGAATTTTAGTGCTATTTGTGCTCCCATGTTGGACACAATCAAAGGATGAATGAAGACAAGGTTTGCATGGAATGAAGAAGCCACCAAGATTTTTGAGTTGTTGAAAGAAAAGATTTCTACCCAACCTGTCTTAGTCTTGCCAAGATTTGAGAAGCTTTTCTCCATTGAGTGTGATGCAAGCAATGTGGCTATTGGAGCTGTCCTAAGCCAAGAGTGCAAACCAGTAGCATTTCATTCAGAAAATTTGAGTGAAGCCAAGAGGAAGTATTCTTCCTATGACCTTGAAATGTATGCATTGGTTCAGGCTTTAAGGAAATGGAGACACTATTTACTCCCCAAGGAGTTCATAGTCTACTCGAATCATCAAGCTTTAAGTTTTTTGAATTCTCAAGAGAAGTTGAGCCACAGGAACATGAAATGGGTGAAATACTTACAAGCTTATACCTTAAATATCAAACACAAGAAAGGTGTCCTCAATAAAGTGGCAGATGCATTGTTTAGGAGAGCCCTCACAATTCAGGAAATTTATTTGAAGAGCATGGGAATAGATCATTTCAAAGATCTATATGCTAATGATGAGGATTTTTCAGACATTTATAAGGTATGTGTTGAATAAAAAAACCATTTTCATAGTAAGTATGTTGAATACACTTTACAAAGTAATCTTTTTTTCAAGGGAAATCAGTTGTGTGTCCCTAGAGGGTCTATTAGGGAGAACTTAATCCAAGAAAAGCACAATGGTGCATTGAGTGGTCACTATGGAATCACTAACACCCGAGAACTTGTTCAAAGGTTCTATTATTGGCCAATGATGAATCTTGATGTTAGGAGGTATGTGGAAAGTGATGACATGTAACTGATTGAATGTTTGATAATGTTAAGTTGAAGATGTTGCAAGACATTAAAATAGTTAATGGTTTGTATTGTCATTGATTTCAACTTGATATCATCTATACGGTCATGTACATAATGCCAAAGACTTCAGAGAATAAATGGAAAAATGATTATGCTTTCGACAATGAATACAAGTCAAGTATTCACTAAGTGACAGACTACACCGACGAAGTGCACACCATCGATAAAGGCAAAGAAAAATTCACAGTGATGCCTGACGAGCAGAAGACAATGGTGCCCAATGAAGCAAAAGCATAGGATGCCTGATGAACTAAACATAGAGTTTCCCGACAGACGGAGATCCTGAAGCTAACTGGAGTTACACTGACGGAACTGGCAGTTGTCACCGATGATGAACTCCAAAATTGACCGACGAAATAGAGAGTTCAGAAAATGACAAAATATCTAGCTGGCAAAGCTTAAGGATAGACTTAAATAGTTGTTTTATTTGACCACAGTTAAGTAATTGATTTAAAGAAGATTTATACAATTGGCAAGAAGATAACTATGAGATAAATCAGGAGTTAAAGTCGTAAATTAGATTGGCTGGATTGTTTTTCATGCCAAGAATCAAGAATCATGAATTAAGGAATATCATGTCTATATAAAAGACAAGCATAATTAATTTTTGAATGCAATAAGATACATGGAAGGGTAGTGAATAGAAAGAAGATGCTGAAGAGAAACTGGTGAAGGATAAACTTCATACAGTCCTGATCAATCAAGCTAAGGGAGAGCTAAAGAATTCTGCAAACACTGACGAACAGTGAAGCACAACATCACAGAGCAAAAAGTGTGGAGCACAAAATAATTTAATTGGTACATTTATTAGAGAGGTATTGTACTTAAATAGATCTGAAAATTTGCAATTCAAAGTTGCATTAGAAACAGGTCATAATGTTTCAGTTTAACCATTGAAGCATCAAGTCTCTTAACAAAGTAGGACTTAACAGTCTTCTATAATTGAGGTATATCCTTACAGATTACCAAAAGGGTTGATTCATGAAAGTAGCATTGAATTTGCATAAAGCCTATTGACAGCCTAAGAAGAAAGTTGATTCAAGGATTGTAGCAAGATTTGTCTAAAGCCTATTGACAGTCTAAGAAGGAGGTTGATTCAAGGATGGTAGAAAAATAGATGCCAGATACTAAGTGACAACCTACGTATAAAAATACTCTAACAAGGTTGCATTTAACAATGTGTTTGTAACCTTTAACAGGGTTGGCTCCTAACAGGGCTCACTTCATAAGAGTGTAAATTTGGGGTACCGGTCCCAGTGGTTTTTCCCTTAATAGGGTTTCCACGTTAAAATCCATGTGTTATGTGTGTATGGTTTATTACTTTATTGTTTTACATTTCACATATGCATTTTTGGATTTATTGGTATACTCTGCATATTTACTGAGTATCGGTAAATAAGTTTTACTGCTTATCGGTAATCAAGGAGAATAAGGACAGACAAGGTAAACCGACAGATAGTTAACTATTTCAAATTATTTCAAGGCATGAATCTTGTAAGGATTTAATAATTTGAGGTGTATTGATTGGTGGATTAAAGTTTAAAAGATAAATTTTTGAGGCCACTGATTCACCCCCCCCTCTCAGTTATTACTAATAATTGGTATCAGAGCTTGTGTGCTTAGAAGGAAGTTTTCAAGACCTAAGCAAAGATCACAAGATGAATAGAAGAGATGTGCCTAAGTTGAACAAAGACAACTTTGCTTCATGGAAAAGTAGGATAAGACTCCACTTATCAGGTATTGGCAATGATATTACTCAATACTTAGATACTGAATATGTGTTTCCTACATGACCATTGATAGTAGATCAATTGAGAGTGAAGCATGAGCATAACTCTACCCGAGAAATAGTGCTTAAATCCAGAACAACAAAATATTACAACCGACGGTCAGAATGCTATTACCGACGATCAAGATAATGATCAAGATAATGTGCAAGGTAATGAAGATCAAGCTCATACTCAAAGAGTTGTACCTGTACTTGCAAGATATGTAAGAAGGAACCATCCAGAGGGCCAGATCATAGGAGATAAGAAAGATGGTACAAGAACAAGAAGTAAGTCCTGTAGACGTACAAAATCATCCTTATATTAATTTAATTAATATTCCCATAACATTATAGTTAATTTTAATTAATTATATTTGTTATATTCTTCTATCTATTTAATTAAATTTATTAAATTAAATATGATTCATCTCCCTTAGTATT
>MU225041.1:237189-248012 GCA_018584345.1 Thuja plicata | reverse complement strand
TAAGTACACTTTGACCCATCACATCCAAAGTTGCTCACACATGTGTGAGCAAAGTGGGCCTCTTGCATGGCTTATGTGTCCCTCATGTGGCACCTATGTGGATGCCACATGAGCTCCACCTCATCCATGCCCTCTCTCTCCTCCAAAAACTCTATAAATAGAGGCCCTTCTCAAGAGCAAATCATTTCTCATTTATGCATTGTTATCATGCTAGTTTGTCTCTAGAATTTCTTAAAGCATTTAGTAACTTTCATAGCAATTTTAGTTTTTAGCTCATGTTTACTTCATACTTGCAATCTAGATATTACATGTTAGGATTAATGGAATGAACTTAGTTTGTTTTCATTAAATCTTGCATATCATCTTAATATTAGCATTGCATTGTCATGTTGAATGAAAACTTGAGACAAGTTCCTCATACTTGTTCTTGAGTTATTCATTCTATTAGTTTGCATTCAATAAATCATAGTGGGATTTTAATATTGTGTTGGGAGAGCACATCCACATAACATCTCTAAGAGCAAATCAACAAGGCTTTCGGTGCCCTTGTTCAGCTCATCGAAGGTTATGGTGGAAGCCATTGTTGTTTTATGAGTATGCTTTTTAGACATGTTAGTATAGTTTAAATGATTTATATCTCTAATATTTGCATGTCTGAGTGTGCTCCCAACAGGTAGGTTTCCAGCATAGACAAGTCCTTAAACTCAAATTGCTTAATTTGTGAGTTTGAGCCAAAATTTGTCAATGCTGCACTAGATAATGAAGAATGGATAAGTGCTATGAATGATGAGGTTGAACAGATTGAAAAGAACAAGACATGGTCACTTGTGCCAAGACCAGATGACAAGAATATCATCGGTACAAAATGGATATTCAGGAATAAGCTGAACGAGAATGGAAAAGTCACAAGGAACAAAGAAAGACTAGTTTGCAAGGGGTATGCACAAGAGGAAGGTATATAATATAGAGAGACCTTTGCACCCGTTGCTAGGCTAGAAAGAGTAAGAATACTACTTGCTTATGCTTCATATAGAGGATTTAAAGTATATCAAATGGATGTCAAGTCAGCATTTTTAAATGGAATACTTGAAGAAGAGGTATACATTGAGCAACCAGAAGGGTTTGTAGATCTAGATAAGAGTAACATGGTATTTAGACTTCACAAAGCCTTGTATGGATTGAAACAAGCTCCTAGAGCCTGGTATGAATGACTTCATTCCTATCTAATAAGTATTGGATTCATAAGGACTAGTGAAAATAGTATTCTTTATTTGAAAGAAGATACTTATGCTAACACTTTGATTGCTGAAATATTTGTTGATGACATCATATTTGGAGGCAATGATATGCTATGCAAATAATTTGCTGATGAGATGAGAAAAACATTTTAGATGTCTATGTTTGGAGAGATCAAGTTCTTTCTTGGTCTACAGATCATTCAACAAAGTGAGGGAATTTTCATTACACAGTCCAAATACATCAAAGAGGTCCTAAAAATATTCAAGATGGAAGATTCCAAACCAGTTGGAACATCGATGGCTACTAGATGCAAATTAACAAAGGAAGACAAGTCAACTGAGGTAAATTAGACTTTGTATAGATCAATGATAGGAAAACTCATGTATGTTGTACACACTAGACCATATGTTGCACATGCAGTAGGAATTGTTGCTAGATTTTCTGCTAACCCCAGGGAATCACATATGACTACTGTGAAAAGAATTCTAAGATATCTGAAGAATACTAAGGAATTTGGCTTACGTTATAGAAGAAAAGGCAAATTTGAACTTAAGGTGTTTACCGATGCTGATTGGGCTAGAAATCTTGATGATCAAAAGAGCACAACTGGAGGAGCATTCTTTATGGGTGACAGACTTGTCACATGGATTAGCAAGAAGCAAAGATGCATCTCTTAGTCTACTACAAAAGCAAAATATGTTGCTATTGCTGCAAACTAATCAAATATTACATGGATCAAATAGTTGCTAGAAGGTATGCATAAGACTACACCGACGAAGTGCACACCATCGGTAAAGGCAGAGAAAAATTCATAGTGATGCCCAACAAGTAGAAGATAGTGTTGCCCGACGAAGCAAAATCATAGGATGGCCGACGAACTAAAGGCAGAGTTGCCTGATGGACAGAGATCCCAAAGCTAACTAGAGTTACACTGATGAAACTGGCAGTTGTCATCAATGATGAACTACAAAATTGACCGACGGAACAGAGAGTTCATAAAATGAAAAAATATCTAGCTAGCAGAGCTTAAAGATAGTCTTAACTGGTTGTTTTATTTATTTTATTCAACCACAGTTAAGTAATTGATTTAAAGAAGATTTATATAGTTGGCAAGAAGATAACTATGAGATAAATCAGGAGTTAAAGCCGTAAATCAGATTGGCTGGATTATTTTTCACGCCAAGAATCAAGAATCATGAATTAAGGAATATCATGTCTATATAAGAGATAAGCATAATTCATTTCCAAATGCAATAAGATACATGGAAGGGGAGTGAAAAGAAAGAAGATGTTGAAGAGAAACTGGTGAAGGATAAACTTTATATAGTCCTAATCAATCAAGCTAAGGGAGAGCTAAAGAATTTTGTAGACACTGACAAACAGTGAAGCATAGCATCACAGAGAAGATAGTGTGGAGCACAAAGGAATTGAATTGATACATTGATCAAAGAGGTATTGTACTTAAATAGATCTAAAAATCTGTAATTCAAAGTTGCATTAGAAATAGGTCATAATATTTTAGTTTAACCATTGAAGCATCAAGTTTCTTAATAGATAAGACTTAGCAGTCTTCTATAATTGAGGTATATCCTAACAGATTACCAAAAGGGTTGATTCATGAAAGTAGCATTGAATTTTCATAAAGCCTATTGACAGCCTAATAAGAAGGTTGATTCAAGGATGGTAGCAAGATTTGCCTAATGCCTATTGATAGTCTAAGAAGAAGGTTGATTCAAGGATGTAGCAAAATAGATGCCCAATACTAAGTGACAACCTATGTATAAAAATCCTCTAACAAGGTCACACTTAACATTGTGTTTGTAACCTTTAACAGGGTTGGCTCCTAATAGAGCTCACTTCAGAAGAGTAAAAATTTGGGGTACCGGTCTCAGTGGTTTTTCCCTTAATAGGGTTTCCACATTAAAATCCTTGTTTTATGTGCGTATGGTTTATTACTTTATTTTTTTACATTTCACATATGCATTTCTGGATTGATTGGTATACTCTGCATATTTACTGAGTATCGGTAAATAAGTTTTACTGCTTATCGGTAATCAAGGAGAATAAGGACTAACAAGGTAAATCGACAGACAGTTAATTATTTCAAAGTATTTCAAGGCATGCATCTTGTAGGGATTTAATAATTTGAGGTGTATTGATTGGTGGATTAAAGTTTAAATGATAAATTTTTGAGGCCACTAATTCACCCCCCCTCTCAGTTATTACTAACAGAAAGTTGTATTGTATGTCAAAGAGAAAAAGGTACTTCAACAAATGTAGGACTTTATCAACCACTACCTATTCCCACTAGGCCTTGGGATTGCTTGAGCATGGATTTTGTAGTTGGGTTACCCAAGACAAGAAAAGGCATGGATAGTGTTTATGTAGTTGTGGACAGATTCAGTAAGATGGCTCACTTTGTGCCATGCAAGACCACTAATGATTCTAGTCAAATAGCCTCTCTCTTCTTCAAAGAGATAGTAAGAATCCATGGGTTACCTAAGAGCATTGTGTCTGATAGATACACCAAATTTGTGATTCATTTTTGGAACTCTTTGGAAAAGATTGGGCACTAATTTATCCTTTGGGTCTGCATACCATCCCCAAACTGATGGTCAGACCAAAGTGGCAAATAGAAGCCTTGGAAATCTACTAAGATTCTTAACCAAGGAGTATGGACAACAATGGGATCAATTGATTGGGCAAGCAGAGTATGCCTACAATGATACCATCAATAAATCAACATGGAAGAGCCCCTTTGAGATAGTATATGGATTGCATCCTAGAGGAGTCTATGAGTTGAGAGACTTTAAGGATGGAGTGAAGGCAAGTGGATATGCAGATGATTTTTCCTATGTAATGCAAGAGATACATGAAATAGTCTAGAAGACTTTGACAGAGAATACCATGAAACATAAAGCCAAGGTTGATGAGAGTAAGAGAACCATTCAGTTCAAAGTGGGTGACATGGTCATGGTGAATCTTAACAAATCAAGACTTCAAAAGGGAGTCCCTCACAAGTTACAGATGAGAAGGATAGGTCCCTATCCTATCTTAGATAAATATGGAGAGAATGCATTCAGAGTTGAGCTCCCAGAAGATAGTGGATTGTCACCTATTTTCAACATTGCAGACTTAGTCCATTACAAAGGACCACAACAAGACATGGATCAGAGTCTCCAAGAAGTAATCAGGGATGTGGAAGAACTTCAATTACCCTATGTTACAGTCACAGGAGTTGACAGTGTATTGGATACTCGAGTCTACAAATAGACTAGAACTAAAGCCTACAAGGAACATTTGATAAAGAAGCATGATCAAATAGATGCTAATGCAGTATGATTCAAAGAATCAGAGTTCAAGAAGATGGGTATTGATCCAAGCATCCTCAATCCAAGGGTGGATTTATCTTTTTGTTTTAGGGAGGATGGTGCAGGAGCACACCTAGGCTAACCTCCATGTTTTTATAATTTTTGGATTGTACTTGAAATTGGCCAAGTCAAGATAGTTAGGTTGTTTCTAGACCTTGGAAGGTCATTGCAATGTGGGCTAGGTGAGTTAGTCATTAGGACTAAGGTCACAACAATAGCCATTGTTAGTAGTTTTTCAATTACTTAGGCTTAGTAGCTAAATATTGGATTTGAGTCATGAATGTGTCCTAAACACATAAATGAGGACATAGAGATGCCTTGAGGCCTTTAATGATCTTGGATCCTCAAAATGAAGATGTTAGAGGTCCTAAAACTTAGGGAGAAGGCATAATGGAAAAGATGCCAAAAGTTGCGAAAATATTGCTATGACAACATTTGCAATTATTGCAAATGTTGCATGCAACTCAGTTATCTTTGGATCCCCTTATGGATAGGAGTGGCGAATCAACCAACAAGGCCTAGAATCATGGAGATGACATCTAAATTTACCCAAGGACTCAAATCTAAGAAGGTTCATTCATTGTAATAAGTTTGGAAGGAGCAATACAGTCTGCAATTTTGGTTTTCTAAGAAACCCATGCATTTCATTGTGACAGTGCCTTCTTATGGATTGAAAGCTTCAAAATAATGATTTTTTTGTGTTCCTAAGATAGTTAAAAACATTGTTCATTCAGTAAGTTAGTCATTTTGAGATAGTGTAAGGTCTTAGTTAAATTGCTTTGTGTTTAGTGAGTCCACTAGTCCTGTCTTGACCAGTCAGTCAATTCATGGCTCCCCCATGAAATCTAACCATGCGAAACACCTAAGGATGGATGGAAATGTTAGGGGAGTCCATAGTATACATATTTTTAGGAATAGGAGTCTTAGAAAGATGGAGAGATATTTTTATTACTAAGCCCTAGGCGAGCTGGCAGTGCCCGGTTAGTGGTTTAGGATAGAAGAAGTGGCATGTTTCATGCACGAGAAGAAAGTACTGTATGGACTAAGTATAGTTCCATTTAGGATTTATTATTATCCTAACATACTATGATGGTCGAGTTCATACCAATCATTGAGACCAAGTTTTGAGTAAGTTTTCTACTAAGATGCAGACAGTCCTATAAATTAGGCCTATTAGCCCTATTGATCCTAGATTGTAGGAACCCTATTTACGGAGGACTTCTAAAACTAAAACCTTCAAAATCTCTTGTAAAGTGGTAAAGGGTATCTGAATGTGTGACTAGTTTTTCAACTACTTTGGGAAAGTTTTGAAAGAAGTGAGAAAAACACACTGTGAAAGGCTACAAGGGAATAAGCCCAATTAGGCCTCTTAAAGACATAAACTTGGACTCAACTACAAAGAGTTAAGAGATCCATAAAAATGGATTCAAATGGGATCAAATGGACTATCTACATGATGATGGAAACCCCTGCAATGAATCATGGATGTTAGAGTGGAATTGACACTTAGATCCTGTAGGAGAGGAAGTGAAGTAACTACTAGGGTATTAGTCTTTCAAAGGTGAAGCACAAGTTTGAGACTCTTGAAGAAGAGTGGGATTAGGACTTAGTTAATCACCAAAGCCTAATAAGGACCTAGAGGAGATTAGGATCCTTGAAGAAGAAAAAGAAAATATTCTTATTTAATTGTTCAAGCAAGCCATTGGAACACTCACATCATAACATATTCACTCAATAATAGGAATTTAATTAATCATTTAAGCTTTTGATTGCTCTGTACTAATTAATTTAGGACTATAGCCAAATTGAATCAATTAGGCTAGGGGATTGATTTTGTAAGTGATGAGGTATAATTAGGATTTCATTTAATTCCCTTTTAAATTAATTACCTTAGCCAGGTATTGATTTGAATTGATTGAATTGAATTGACTTGATTGGATTGGCTAAAGTGATTAATGTAAATTAGTGATTAGATCACTTAGGAGATTAAATCTGATTTGAATGAATTATGTCAGTCGATTGAAGAGTTTTCTAGACATAATTGGGGGTATGATCACACTTAGGTAAAATAGGGTCTATGGTCAGAGCAGACCAAATCTAGGTGGTTACATTTTTCGCTCTTTGAATTGATGTGCAAGTAGCGCATTGATTCAAAGAAATTTTTTGATGTTGACTTCAGAAAGATTGAGAATTTTGCTCATGATTGAATGAAATGCCTGATGAGATTAGTCTCGCACTTGATCAAACTAAATTGATAGTATTGATTTTGAACTTGGTTGTCATACAAAGGTCAATAAAAGACCTTAAAGACACCAATTCTGAACTTGGTTGTCGTCCAAAGATTGATAATACTAATTCTGAATTTGGTTGTCGTCCAAAAGTTAGTATGAAGCTGCCAGGAGCTTAGTAATAATCTTTTAAAATGAGGAAACACAAGATATCCATCTTATGAGAACCAAATATTTCTATCCAACAATCCAGTCTTAGTCAAGAAAAATTATCATGTCCCTAGTTTGTTTGATAACGAAGTCATTTTTAATGTTGTTTCAAGCAAAAATTTGATTGATGATAGTGTGATCATGCCCCCTTAGGAACGAAATCGAAGGAAAAAGAATAAAATCCCTCTATTGAAATGATGTCTCACTTGCAATGATCGGGTAGGGGAATGAAAGAATAGGTTAGAAGAAGTGAAGAAATGGGGGTGTGTTAAGAATAAACACACAAGAACCAAGTTAATTATGTTTAATATGTGAGTTTGATTTCATTCCTGATTGATCAAAGATTTCGGGAATCATGGATATGTAAATATCTTCGATTTCAGATGAATT
Organism: Thuja plicata; assembly: GCA_018584345.1. Lineage (NCBI taxonomy): Eukaryota > Viridiplantae > Streptophyta > Pinopsida > Cupressales > Cupressaceae > Thuja > Thuja plicata. The sequence goes on along the minus strand of MU225041.1, from coordinate 240,574 downwards.
AAAAATAGAAAGGGGTTTGAGCTCAAAACCTTATGTTGTTCGTTCAAAATGCATCATGCAACTCTAAATGCATCTATATACAGACTCTTAGGACTCTCACTAATTTTTAGATATTGTAGCATTTTATCATCATTGGGCGCTTTTGGAATGGTACCACTTGATAGTAAAACAATCAATAATACCCACTGATATTATGAAAGTATGAATACTATGTTTTATTAGAATGTCAAAAATAGACTTAGGCATCAAGGCACAGAAGCCAGGACAGTCAAGATAGTCACATTCCTTTTAATATATAAGATTCTGTGTAAGGAAAGATATTGGACCTGCAATGACCTTGAAAATTCATATCCTTGGGTACATTATGCTTTGTATACCTTAGCGAGAATCTGAGTTAGAAAACAGACAAGGAAATTGTTTCAACGTCCCCATAGTTTACACATAACAAGGATCAAGATATATGCCGATATCCACTCATGGTGGCAGCTCTTACCATAAACATCCAAGTTAGGTGAAATGTATAGGATCATTTGGAACAATCACCATACATAGAAAACCAAGAAAATGTTATGCCCCCATCCTTGTGACTCTTTGTCTTTGCACAGAAGTCATGGAGTAACTCGGAAGACATAACAACTATCAATTAAGAATTAACCAAATAAAATTCATAACTACTTAGATGCCCCCAATGAAAACATCATGGGTACATAAAAGAGTTATAATCAAACCAAGATCAAACTATTTTTAAGTAGTATTGAGAAATACTATCGATTCATTTTTGAAGTGCAGTAGAAATTCATCAATCAAAAGTTGGAATCCAAGCAATATGTGTTCCATGTCTATGTATTTTTCCTGTTTGCAATCCAATGTTGGTCTTAGGAACATTGTTTATGTTAGTGAAATGTTTGTTCTAGATAGGTGGTTTGTAAAGATAAACCCTTGTTTTGTGAAAGTGACAGGTGAGTGCAAATATCAAGATGCCCCTAGTGTAGAATGATGTGTTCCCTAAGACGGAAATGTAGACAAATCCCAAGCAAGGATAAGATTGTTGTAAGGAAACAAAGTCAAATTTTAGCACAGGTGTAATCGTGAAGGTGTAGTATCTAAAATGTATTGATAGAGAGAGCGTAGAATACAAGTGATGCCTGATTGCTAGGTTTTCACCACTTGGCAAAACTTTTTATTCTTTTTGCTACCAGGATGCCTGTTTTACCAGGTTTTCATCAAGGCACTTTTCTCTTTTCTAATTTTTTTGCTTTTTTGAATGTTTTTGTAGTTTCAAGGTGCCTGTTTGCCAGGTTTTCACCAAGGATACCTTTTCTTCAGGACTTTTTCCACTGTTTTTGGATTTCTTCAGAATCAATTTTCTGAATGTTTTTTTGGTATTTTCTAAGAACTATTTACTGTATAGGCTCTGCTAGCCAAACATCAAGTGTAGAACCGCTTCAAATCTAGAGTATTGATAGGATCTGGAAGAATGTCTCCCTCAGGTGTAGCTAGTTGATAAGCTCTAGTCCCAAAAGTAGCAGTGATAACAAAAGGTCCCAGCCAGATAGGCTCAAATTTTCCTTTCTTCTCTCTATTAAGCTGGCTTTTAGGATTCTCCTTTAGGACGAGATCCCCCACTTGAAATTGGCATGGTTTAACCTTTTTATTGTACCCCTTGGATATTCATGCTTGGTATACCTTCATATGATCGAACGCCTGTATTGTTAGTAATCACTAAGAGGGGGGTGAATCAGTGGCCTCAGAAAATTTATCCTTTTTAAACTTTAATCCACCAATCAATACTTCTCTAATTATTAAGTCTCAAAAAGATGCATGCCATTGAAATATTTGAAACAAATAACTGTCTGTCGGTTTACCTTGTCTGTCCTTATTCTCCTTGATAATCGATAAGTAGTAAACTATATTTACCGATACTCAGTAAATGTGTAGAGTATACCAGTCAATCCATAAATGCATATGTAGAATGTAAACCACTAAATTAATAAACCATACATATGACACAAGGATTTTCACATGGAAACACTGTTAAGGGAAAAACCACTGGGACCGGTACCCCAAATTTTCACTCTTTTGAAGTGAGCCCTGTTAGGAGCCAACCCTGTTAAAGGTTACAAACACACTATTAAGTGTGACCTTGTTAGAGGATTTTCAATACATAGGTTGTCACTAAGTATCTTGCATCTATGCTACCATCCTTGAATCAGTCTCATGACTGTCAATAGGATTTATGCAAATCTTACTACCATCCTTGAATTAGCCTCCTTCTTAGACTGTCAATAGGCTTTAGGTAAGACCGGTGCTACTATCATGAGTCAACCTTCTGGTAATATATTAGGATATACCTCAATTAAAAAAGACTGTTTAGTCCTGCTCTATTAAGAGACTTAATGCTTCAATGGTTAAACTGAAACAAAATGACATGTTTCTAATGCAACTTAATTGCAGATTTTTAGATCTATTTACTTACAATATATTTCTGATCAATGTATCAATACAATTCCTTTGTACTCAACTCTTTCTGCTCTGTTATGTTGTGCTTTTCTGTCCATCAGTGTTTGTAGAATTCTTTAGCTCTCCCTCAGCTTGATTGATCAAAACTGCATAAAGTTAATCCTTCATCAGTTTCTCTTCAGCATCTTCTATCAGTTCACTCCCCCATGTATCTAATTGCTTATCGACCACACTTTGAATGAATTATGCTTGTCTCTTAAATAGACATGATTTCCTTAATTCTAGGTTCTTGATTCTTGATTCTTGATTCTTGATTCTTGGCATAAAAAACAATCTAGCCAAATTGATTTATGGCTTTAAATCCTGATTTATCTCGTAGTAATCTTCTTGCCAACTATACAAATTACTTACTTAACTGTGGTTGAATAAAATAAATAAAACAACCAGTTAAGTCTATCCTTTAGCTCTGCCAGCTAGATATTTTGTCATTTTTTTATCTCTCTATTTTGTCGGTCAATTCTGCAGTTCATCGCCGATGACAACTACTAGTTCTATCAGTGTCTCTTCAGTTAGCTTCAGGATCTCCATCCATAGGGAATCATTGGATCTTTCTCATCGGGCAACACTATTTTTAGCTCGTTGGGCATCATGTGATTCTGCTTTGTTGGGAAACACTGTCTTCTGCTTGTCAGGCATCACTGTGACTTTTATCTCTATCTTTACCAATGGTGTGCATTCTGTCGGTGTAGTTTGTCACTTAGTGAATACTAGAATTTTATGCATTGTTGAAAGCATAACCATACAGATGATATCAAGTTGACATCAATGACAATACAAATCATTAACTGATTTAATGTCTTGCATCATCTTCAACTTAATATAGTCAATCATTTAATCAGTTACATGTCATCAATCTCTCCCTTTG